>MCJB01029792.1:239116-260561 GCA_002018475.1 Nicotiana obtusifolia | reverse complement strand
CCCCCCCCCCCCCCCAAATAAAAAACCGCGTAAAAAAGAAGAAGATAAGAAGTCTAAAGTTACAATCACATCATTTTATTCCGTAAAAATTTATAACAAACTAAAAAGAAAACAATCAGTGTTCGCACGAAAATAAAAAGAGAAATGTATATTTTAGTCACTACCAAAAATAATAATTGCTAACATGTATATGTTTTATACATATAATATACATATTTTTTTTATAACTTTTGTGGCTAACGAATACAATTTGTTTCAGCCGATCGATCAATTTTATATTTTGTTCAAATAAAAAGGGATTGTTAATAAAATTTTGTTGAGCATTTGCAAAGAAAATTGGTGGAAAATTCTACAAAAATTAGAACAAAAAGCAGAAAATAAATATATATGTTCAAGGAGTAGTATTATTGTCTTTTCAGTAAGACAAGAGCGATATATGCAATTTCTTAAATTTAAGGGGATGTGTCTGAAACATTACAAACTATAGAGGAGTTAGTTATTATAATTTCTATAGTTAATATTTAAAAGAATGAAATTGTTGGGATATATACTATTATCCATATATTTGGTTTAGATATAGTATTTATTATGAAATAATTGTATATTCAGCTTTAATAAAGTTTTAAATAGATCATATATTAGTCTGTGTTTTTTGCTTATATAGTTGATGATTTAGTGTATAGAGTTTAGCTTATACACGGAAGATTAAATCATCGATTCTTATAAGTATAAAGTTTGAGTACACAATCTAATCATGAAATTGGACAAACCATCATAGAAGATTGTAGCACAAGATTAAATATAATTTATCTTGATTATGGGCATTGTTTAATTCGAACTTCTTGTGCTAGTATATTTTGTATGTATTGAACAGACCAAGTACACATAGTATTTTATACTGACTTAATAAAATAAACTCTCTAGCCATTAAATGTACTTATACTCTTAATCTTGATATAATTATTATTAGCTGTGTATATTATTATTGTTTTGATTTATTAAAAGGCGAGATCCTTTTGTGGGTCAATATGCCTGGTAAATTGGATAATAATAATGTACATTGGCGAAGTAATAGTTAGTTGATGGAATCCATGTCTCGATTTAGAGATTGATGATACACCTTTTTGAAGCTTATAAGTTTTCATGTATAAACCCGGCCGGTGAATTTTGTATCCGATACATGAAATAAGTTAAGCGCAAGTCTAAAGGAAATAATGATTAAACTAAATTATCAGTAATTTAATTTAAATGATTAGTATCTAAATCTTAACATGGACAATTAAATAAGATTTAATAGATGAATTTCGAAATTGAATAAGGATTGCGATTACAAATTTTTAGTGGGATAATTCGTAATAAATCATGATGGATATAAATTTCAAAAATTAAAAATTAATTCCATAATTGGAAGCCTTGTTAATTAAATTTTGTAGTCCCTGCTGTGCCTAAATAAAAGTAAATAAAGGAATATTTTTCTGGTGGAAAGGAAAACCCAATAGGTTTTGGAAAATGATTTTAACCCTTAAAACTTGTGCTATAAATACATAAGATTTTCCACATAGAGAAAAAAAGATGGTGGCCGAAATTCAGCCTCTTTTCCTAGAAATTTCGCCCACACGAAATTGCTATTTTTTCCGGATATTATTTGGTAAAACAGTAGAAGACCGTGGAACGTTCGAAGATCGTAATCGTGCGGGTGATTGAAATTTCATTGAGTTGCTGTGGAATTGGAGGCTCACATGATAGAGAAGCTTTGTTCACGCTTCAAAAGGTAACCTGTAAAATCCTGTTTATGTTAGTTGACTAGATTACATGTGATTTTGATATTGAAATTGCTTCCGCGGCGTACAATAATCAATCAAAAATAGTGTTTCTTATGTGATGATTAGTCAGAACATTTCTAATGTGATGTTCTGTGTTTTCAATAGTTCTTAAATAGTACTTCATTGGTTCCAATTTATGTTGTTCGAATATAGTTTAACTTAAATTACTCATTTTATTCTTACTAATAAGCTTTTATAACTAAACAAATATTATAGTATATTTAAGAGTACCGAATCTCAAAAGTTTTAAAATCACATAAATAGTGTATAATTAAGAGCTCAAGTTTCAAAAATCTTTCTTGATTTTTTAAAGTCCATGCCCACCAATTTTATCACTCCTCTAAGATAGAAAGATTACTAGTCTGTTTGGTTAAACTTTTTTTGACCAAAAGTATTTTTTCTAAAATAAAAATGTCTGATCAAGCTTTTAGAAGGAAAAAAATATGTCTGAATAGAAGTAGAAGCAGTTTTTAAGAAGCAGAAAAAATAGCTTCTTCCCAAAAGTACTTTTGAAAAAAATATACTTAGAAGTACTTTTTAAAAGCTTGGTCAAACACCAATTAATGCTCAAAAGTACTTTTCAAATTAATTAGCAAAATACAAACTGCTTCTCACTAAAATACTTTTTCGAAAATGCTTTTAAGAAAAATACATTTTATAATAAGCTGATTTTAGAAGCTTTGCTAAACGGGCTATACATTTGATGTTGAGGTCCATGGGCTAAACTTGTACATATGTTGAAGCCCTGACTCAAGTGAATCAAAGCCTATTCCCAAATACTCCCAATACACACACACACACACAAACGTAAAAACAACAGCTTTAGCTATTAAATTTTCCAACTTTCACTTGTTTAGCACTAGCAATGATCCGATACAATTTTTTAACTAACTTAACCTTCAGAAAAACAAAATAGAAACAAATACATGACGTAATTAAAATTTAGGTCAAATACATAGATAGCCTCTTAAAGTTGTTCTGCTTCTTAGTTATTTACTATATTCTGTATATTTTATTTCAGGCAGATGTTATAGTAGTGTTGTATATGTTTTAATAGATACTCATGCACTTATAACATTGGATTTTAGAGGTTTTTAGTGGATGTTCACAGTTGTACCTAATATTATTATTATTATCACTTTGTTTGATGTATTATTCACACTCAGTATTTTGGTGAAGAACATAAATTTTCATGAGTTCTAGATTTAATTTTATTTATTGAATGAAATTTCTGATTTTAAAAGCTAAAATGGATAATTAAGTTGGAGGTTCACACGCTTGAATTGTCTAACAGCATCGTCGGATGCTATCACGTCCTATTATGGAATTTGGATCGTGATAATTGTTCTGCTTCATAGATAGCCCATACATAGATAACAGAAAATTTACTGCTCTGGAATTATGTCAAAGATTTTCTTCTGTGCTTTTGCTAAGTTGTCTTTTTCACAAGCTTTTTAATTGTTCTATTTTTTTTATGGAAAAAAACTAAATATTCCTAGCTCTCTTCCTGAGTATGTGCTTTTACAAGCAGTTAAGAATAATGTCAACTTTTAAAAATGATAAGATTAATAGATGGAGAATGTAAGTTAACATCAGCAACTATATATTATGTGAACAATTACAAAAGATACCTACAAAAAGCTTTTAAGAAAATTCCAATCTTGAAAGTGGAAGAATTACAAAGAATGGAAAAAAATAGGGGCTAGTAATAGAAAATACAGGGAAAATTTCATGGAAAATGTGCACAGATGGCCTTCACATTACTTCAATCTAAATTGCTCCTACTATGTATTTCAACTGGTTTTCATCAACCAGAACATCTTCACATTCAGAAGGGACCAACAGAAGAAGTTAATTTCAAACCTTGCACAAAGATAGGCAATGACCAAATCAATGAATAAATAGATTTCTCATTGCACTACTCTATTTGCGAAGCAACAACAATAACAACAATCGACTCAATCCCAAACAAGCTGTGGTCGCTATATGAATCATCACTGACCATGTTCCCTATTTCAATTCATCTCAGGCCAACATTATGATAATCAGCCCCTTTCTACAATCAACTTTCCATCCTTGTATGGGTAGCAAAGATACTTTCGACAAAAGTTTGTAATAGAAAGGGTTACCTTGTGCTAGAGTTCCCAAGTGTAAGCTCCAGATCATCGGTCGCACATTCCTCATGAATTCTTTCACCTTCCCATGGCTTTACTAATCCCTTCATATTGCTGCCAAACGCAAACTCCGCTGAAATAGCATCTGACATTGGTATATCAGCTGTTCGGTCGATACCTGCTCCAATTGCTGGAGAACATGTCCCGCTTTGCCCTGGTGTCCACATCCGAGACCCTCCGTCCGATAGTGGCTCCTTAAATCCAAATGGATTTTGTGAGACAAGGCTAAATGTGGGAGATGAAGGCTCGTCTTGTGGAGTTTGAACACCAGAAAGCCAACCTGAATCGGGTGGTGTTTGACAACCAGGACTAGCTGGGGTAGAGGACGGCAAGAAAGCATAGTGTTGTTGTACCCATGACGTTGAATTGGCCATGGGATCACCGCCCATCTTAGGAGTACGAGCTGTAGGAGAGCTCAAAGGTGGAGTAACAGGCGCACTTATGGAGCTCCCCGGAATGTACAAATGGTGGGGAAATTTGGAAGAAGAAGGCGATGAACCGGATGACAGATTCTTAAGCCAAGGAATTAGTGAGTTGGGATCGGAATTATTTTGGGTATTTGCAACGTAATGGGATGAGACCGGGCTAGGGAAAGATGATGAAGCAGGGCTTGGATTATATGAAGCACCGGGACTCGGTTGGTAAGATGAACAGGGATTTACAGATGCTGAATAACCTATAATCTCCATACGTTCTACTGGCTTGCATCCCTGGAAAATAGAAATTTCGATAAACATATATAAAAATGGATAATCACAAAAAGAACAAATCTGCCACCAGAACCATGCAATGTCACCGTCCCTCAAAGATGTTAAACATTCAAGTTCTAGATGCAGCATAAAGCCATAAACAAGTTGTTACTTGGTGCAAAGCAATAAGGCAGACCTGAATGCGCTGATAATTTTCCAAATCATTGATTAAAATATCAACTCAAACAAAGCAACCAAAGCACGAGCACTCATTTTGCACACTACTTGTACCTTGACCGCTCATCTCTATCATTGTTCACAAAAATATAGATGTGTCCACACAGAAGCAGAGACATCACTTAACATACAAATCATATCATGAATGTGGAGCCACCTATATTTTGGTTCTTATGAATGTAGCAATTTGCTTCGTTGTTAATAGAAAACTTCTGCAACACAGTGAGTCAGTGACTACTTAACTTAGCTCTCCATATACAAAGACAAAGTGAAAACATGAGACAGATTGTGAGCGGACCAACATTATCGCTAAGATATGTTCAATGAACTAGTTGATGTATCTAATAATCTAGCAGATAAGTTATTAACTTTTGAAAGAATGTTCATTGCTGAATGGCTAGAATGTCATTTTGAGACCATTTCTCTTACTTGTGTAGTTACTAATACTATTGGTTGATCAGGGTCACAGTAAAAACCTACGGCATGAGAAATGAAAGGAGATCAACAATCTAATGAATTGAATCACAATCTCTGTCTGCTCCAATTCCTTTTTCTTATAATGAGACTATTTTCTGTTTGACATGAATATATTTTAACTAACATCTTTGATATTTAAAGATTGTTTAGTAAGCCCTAGTATTTTATCTCAGTCCATAGCATAAGAGTACCTCATCCACAATCATTCTGCATAAATACACAAGAAATTGGTGGAATATTCTTCAGCAATCCACTTGCTAGGTGACTGTTAGGGGCGGAGCTAGAAGATTAGCTATGAGTTCGGCCGACATCAATAGCTTTAGTCCAAACTCAATATTTATATTAAGAAATTCACTAAATAATGTACAAATTTAGAACCTTTCAATTCTTAGATTTAGGCTCCACAATGCATCACCAAAAATCTGAAAATCAAATGACCACTTAAAATTTCATCCACAGCAATTATGATATATTTTATTGGTCCACCTCCTACCATTGACCAAAGACTCAGAATCATGGCAGCCATATCCCTACATATTAATGATAAAAAGTACCAAACATACCCAAAAAGAATTGGACATAACCCACACCCATATATACCATAAAAGGGCAAAAGAATGATGGCACTATCAATAATGTCAACACCATCATTATAATTCACACTCTCTTAGCCCAACAACAGCTATTCTCTTATCCAATCCAATATTAATTTCCCCACACGCTCTACAGCCTCACCAGCTATTTTTCTTTTTTTTTTTGTGTGTGTGTGAAAGAGAATTCAAAGATTTTTTATGGTGGTGTTTAGGCCATCTTACACACTCGACAATTTCATCAGTACTGTTCTTTCCCATTAACATAGGTATTGGATAACTCAACTCATAGAAGCTGAGATAGATGAGAAAAAACATCTAACCCTTTTTTGACTCGTGAAATATGAACCTTACACATTATGAATCTTCTTCCAATTTATTGTGCACTAAGCTACACCGTCGATGCAAAAGAATCTAAAGATTTGTTATCTACTTTCCATTATAGTCATACATTATTAACTCTATAACAACTGCAAAATAAAGCATAATAAATGACACCCCCAACATTTCAAGAACATCTAAGGCCCACAAATTGACAACCAATCCACACCACCGAAAAAGAAACTATTGAATCCCATGCTTGACTTTAGGTGGGCAATGTGTATTACCCCGGGAATCTCGGAAAAAGACGATAAACTAATTTAATACACAAAAAATTAGCAACTGATTTAAGTTATATAAGCAACAATATAAAGAATAAGCACAATTTAATATGTTACTATACTAATAGTCTGCTCATTTTCAAAGTAACTAATGAACATTTTATTATGAAAAATTACACACATTTAGTTTATTGTCGGTGTATAAAGTTTAAATTCTTACTGTCTTCATTTCATTTTATACGACCATGTTTGATTCTGCACAGAATTTAATTAAAAAAGTTTAGATGATTAAAACTTGTGATCTCACACAAGAGATAATATGTGTGGTTATAAGACTTTTGAAATATGCTATGATTTTAAAAGTGTAACATTTGTCCCACTACTAAAACTTATTATTAATTGTAAAAACAGAAAATCTAAGTTAAATTTTAAAAATGAGTCATTCTTTTTTAGATAAAACTTTTGTTCCCCGAGTGGTTAACCTTTAAAATTCCCAAAATTTCCTTAAAAGGAAGTAAGGAGAATCTGAGTCAAGAGACACCGGAAATGCAGTAAACCACTATCACTATGGAGTCAACAAGGGCTTAACAAAATGACTGAATTAGCCTTCTACTGAAAAGCAAAAGAAATCAACAGAGGAAACACAAGTATCAGCAGGGGCATTCATGTCAAATTATCATCTGGGTGAAATGTTCAGAAAATCTCAAGACCATGGATTGCTTACACAAGCACAGATAATGTAATGGATTTTGCCTTTTCAATTTTAATTTTTTTTTTTTTAAACGTGAAAATTTGAGTTTCAGAACAAAAACACAGAGTTATATGAAAAAACATGAAAGACTTTTGAAACTTCTAATTTAAAACAAGACATATATTTGCGTGACTATAAATCTATCTTAATTAGAGTAAAATAAAAATTTTAAAAGTAAATTGATTCTAAATATACAAAGTTTTTTTTTTTTTTTTTTTGTACAAATTAAAAAGAGAAGTATATGACATAAAATTGATATTTACCTTTTTGTAAGTGGTGCCATCTTCTTCAACAATCCAACCAGCTTCATTACACAGAGCTTTCAACACCTCATTATTATCACAGTGTTTTGGGAGCTTAAAATTACCATACATTCTAAGTCCGGCGAAGATCTTCGCCGCGATCGCCCTTCGCCGTCGTTCTCTCCGTTTGTTGTTTTCCCTCTCTTTCCATGACGGAAGTCTCGTGCCGGACGTCATTTACGACGCCTGTGAACCGGTTGCTCTGCTGTAAACCGAAACTAAACCGGACTGAAAGTCTTTCGATTGGGAACCGGTTTAGTTCAGGATCGGGCTTATGAACTCGAAGTTGAAATAAGTGGGAAAGAGGAGGGAGAAATAAATATGGAGCCGTGATTCGAATATGCCACTGAGTTAAGAAAAAATTACGAAAATGCCATTAGAGGTTTGTTTATAGCTAACGAGTCCTGGAAACGTGGGTAGTGCACGTGTTTAGTCTTTTTAAAGAAGTGGGTGGGGTTAGGGGCGTGTATATGGATCGAGTTTGTTCGGTTTTTATTAAAATCAAACCAAATTAATTATATTGAATTGGATTGGTTTGATTTTGTCGGATTTTTTGAATTTTTAGATTTTTTTATTACATGAATACTATTTTAATCTTAATTTGTTGAAGTTATAGATAAAGTTTTGATAAGTGAATATATGTTTAACAAATTTTGAAAAAATTGACAAACATATGATTCATTAAAATATTCTAATGAAATTTTTTTTTAGTAACACATAATAGTTATTTTTTTAGTCGCCGAACAATAATTTTTTGTTAATGTACGCTTTCAAGATTAACACATGAGAGGATCCCAAATATTTTTATATTTTTTTAAAGAAAATTCAATATAACGTCTTAAACATAGATATAAAATTTATATATTTATATGTCGTTTTGGTTCGGGTGTTTTTATTCAATATCAAATCAAGTCAAATCAAACATAATCGGAATTTTTAATCGGTTTGGTTTGATTTTTCGGTTCTGTGCGGTTTTTCAGTTCGCTGTGAACACCCCTATGTGGGGTAGCTGCTAGGTAGCGTGGCATTTACTACGACGTCGTTTAATTTTAGCGAGACCATATAGTACTATTGTGTGACTATAAAACTCCGTCTCATTTTAGCGGTACTCACTTAATAAGAACTTTTATAGTAACTGTATAGGGTCGGATACAATCGGGCACATAAGGAGTATCGACCTTGGGCATAAACCGAGGTCGGTCTATATTGGATCGAGGCTGACGCTTCAAGAAGGACGGTTCGAGGTCGGACATCATTGAATCGAAGTAAAAGCATTCAAAAGGAGGCAGTCGAGACCGGTCTGGGTAAAAGCATCTTATGGTAAAAGTATCAATTTCGCATAACGGAAAGGCCGAAAATCCCGTGGTATACATTTATCTTGGCGGGAATCACGACCCCCAATCATCAGAGACGTTAGACCAGTATTTTTAGGGATAATTCATCATGTAATTAAGTCTTTTACTTTATATAGAATTCCCTTTTTTTTCCCTATAAAAGGGTACCTAGTTTCATTGTACAGAAGACACTATCAGTAATACAGGCTACCACTTTCTAATTATCTCTTGTTTAAATTATTTATTCTTCATTGCTTCTCATTCCATCAAAGGTTATTCAACCTCAGTGGTTTGATTACTCTCTTATTTATTTAAATCAATCTTTATTCATCGCTATTTATTTTATTGTATCAGACAAATTCACGTATCCTTAACTCCGTGTGCAAATTCAATTGTTACTCGTATTTGAGGGTAAACAGTTTGGCGCCCACCGTGGGACTAAGGATAATAGTGAGTGTTTGATACAAATTTCTGTCACACACTATTTTACGCTTGTTCTTCGCAGGATTTTTTGTTTTCAGGATACAACATAATCATGTCGCACTCACACCCTATCAATGATGAATTCGACCACCAGGGCGAAAACAATAATATGATGCTCAGTAATGAGGTTCCGAACGACGCTAACTCTCAAATGGCGATCGATGTAGATCAGACTTCCGGCCCGTCAAACAGTGTTCGGGGAGAACACCATACAAGGACTCAAAATAATGAAGAGGACGGGATCAGCCTCAGAATGATATTTGACATGCTACAGGCTCAGCAAGCAGCCATCGCCTAGCTACAAAGTCGGAGCCAGGTTTTGGATAGGGTTGAAGCCGGTTCTTCTCGAGGAGTCGCTCCCGGAAATGAACCGGTCGCGGCGCAGTCAGATGAAAACGGAATAGGGACGAACTTTGGAATCATGAAGATGCTCGAGGAGCTGACTAAGCGAGTCGAATCGGGCGAAAAGAAAATCGAAGCCAACGACAAGAAAGTGGAAACATATAACTCAAGGGTGGACCAAATTCCAGGAGCACCCCCGGTGTTGAAAGGCTTAGACTCAAAGAAATTCATGCAAAAGCCTTTCCCGCCGAGCGCCGCACCGAAACCGATACCAAAAAAGTTCTGCATGCCAGAAATCCCCAAATATAATGGGACGTCCGATTCGAATGAACACGTAACGGCGTACACATGCGCCATTAAAGGGAACGACCTCGAAGATGATGAGATCGAGTCCGTTCTTCTGAAAAAATTCGGGGAGACCATGTCAAAAGGAGCAATGACTTGGTACCACAACTTGCCCCCGAACTCCATCGACTCCTTCGCCATTCTTGCAGATACCTTCGTCAAGGCTCATGCAGGTGCTATTAAAGTCGAAACAAGGAAGTCAGATTTGTTTAAAGTCAGGCAAAGAGATAATGAGATGTTGAGGGAGTTTATATCTCGCTTTCAAATGGAGCGAATGGATTTACCTCTGGTTACCGATGATTGGGCCGTACAAGCTTTTACTCAAGGGCTTAATGCCCGAAGTTCAACGGCTTCTCAATAGCTCAAACAAAGCCTGACCGAATATCCCGCTGCCACTTGGGAAAACGTACATAATCGATATCAGTCGAATACCAGGGTCGAAGATGATCAGCTCGGGGTCCCCTCGGGATCCGTTTATCCTATCAGAACTAATGATCGAATTCTGAGAGATAATTATCGGGAGCCGAGGTCAAACAGAGATAGGCACCAACGGTATCCTGGCGATTGAAGGGCCATCCCGGGAAGACAAAGGTCACCGAGACAGGAGAGAAGGAACTATCGTAATCAAAGGAACCGAGGACCGTTGCCCAGAAATAACTTCAAAAGAGCCGCTAATCACCGAGAAGCGCCCAGACTGTCCGAGTATAACTTCAACGTCGATTCAGCGACCCTCGTATCCGCCATTGGCCGCATTAAAGATACCAAATGGTCTCGCCTGCTGCAATCGGATACGGCCAAAAGGGATCCAAACTTAATATGCAAATACCATGGTACACATGGTTACAGAACGGAAGATTGCCGGCAACTAAGGGAGAAAGTGGCTCGGTTGCTTGAAAAAGGTCATCTCCGAGAATTTCTAAGCGACCGGGCCAAAAACCATTACGGAAATAGGGACAGGACCACAAGTCAAGAAGAACCCCAGCACACGATCAACATGATAATCGGAGGGGTAGATGCACCCTAGGGCCCGGTGTTGAAGCGCACTAAAATATCTATCACCCGGAAAAAACGTACTCGGGATTACTCAAGAAGGAGATTTATACTTCAGTGATAAAGATGCAAAAGGGGTTACACATCCCCATAACAATGCCTTGGTAATATCAATGCTCGTACATAAAACCCGGGTGAAGCGCATACTTGTGGACCCCGGTAGTTCGGCTAATATAATTCGGTCATGGGTCATCGAGCAGCTCGGGTTATCAAACCAGATCATCTCCGAAATTCGGGTCCTTAATGGTTTTAACATGGCATCAGAAACAACCAAAGGGGAGATAACACTGATGGTTAACGTTAGTGGTACTGTCCGGGCAACGAAATTTTGTGTGATCGAGGGCGACATGAGGTACAATGCCTTGCTCGGGAGACCTTGGATTCATGACATCGGAGCTGTACCTTCAACATTGCATCAGATGTTGAAATTCCCATCGGCCGATGGGGTCGTCACCGTTTATGGAGAGCAACATGCTGCGAGAGAAATGTTCGCAGTGGATGAGGCAACATCAAAGCCGATTGTTTCTTCTCAGAAGGCCCAATAGCAATCAAAGACGCCGCCTTCAACAAACGAGGGCGAGCAGGATCAACTTGACGTTGATAATTACGGGGTTCCCGGTCATTTATCGGTCCTGAAGAGTCCGATGCGACCAAATCAACAGTCGAAGAGCTCGAACAAATTTCACTCCGCAGCGATGCGCCCGATCGAAAGGTATACCTGGGCTCGGGCTTAAACTCCGAGCTCAGGACCAAATTAATTAAATTTCTTTCAGCTAACGAAGATTCCTTTTCTTGGTCCCATCTTGACATGACAGGGATACCGCCAGAAATTACAACCCACAAGCTGAGCGTTGACCCAAAATTCCGGCCGATCAAGCAAAAGAGGAGGCCTCAGTCCGAAGCCAAACAAGCATTCATCAAGGGCGAGGTAACTAAACTTTTGAATATAGGATCCATTCGGGAAGTTAAGTACCCGGAGTGGCTAGCAAACGTAGTTGTAGTTCCTAAGAAGGGAAATAAACTTAAGATGTGCATAGATTATAAAGACCTAAACAAGGCGTGTCCCAAAGAATCCTTTCCCCTGCCCAACATCGATCGTATGATCGATGCTACCGCTGGCCACGAGACTCTTAGTTTTCTCGATGCATACTCTGGTTGCAACAAGATACAAATGGATAAGGATGACCAAGAAAAAATATCCTTTATCACCAAGCCTGGCACTTATTGCTATAATGTAATGCCTTTCGGGCTAAAAAATGCGAGGGCTACCTACCAACGCTTAGTAAATAAGATGTTCGAAAAACAACTAGGAGTAACAATGGAAGTTTATATTGATGACATGTTAGTCAAATCCCTGCGAGCAGAGGACCATTTGAGTCATTTGCAGGATACATTCGACGTCCTGAAAAGGTACAACATGAAGTTGAACCCGGAGAAATGTGCATTCGGAGTAAGCTCGTGAAAATTCCTTGGCTTCATGGTCTCGAACCGGGGAATAAAAATCAACCCCGATAAAATCAAGGCCATCGAAGACATAACGGTCGTAGACAGTGTGAAAGCAGTACAGAAATTGACAGGTCGAATAGCGGCCCTGGGCCGATTTATATCTAGATCATCCGACAGGAGCCATCAGTTCTTCAACCTGTTGAAGAAGAAGAACGAGTTCTCATGGGGACCGGAATGCCAACGCGCGTTGGAAGAACTTAAAAGGTATCTCTCTAGCCCACATTTGCTACATATGCCAAAAGCAGGTGAGTAATTATACCTTTACCTTGCTGTGTCAGAAATAGCAGTAAGCGGAGTCCTGGTCCGAGAAGAGCAAGGTATGCAATTCCCCATTTATTACGTTAGTAGAACACTAGGAGAGGCCGAAACTAGGTACCCTCATTTAGAAAAATTGGCGCTCGCATTATTAAGTGCCTCTAGAAAGTTGAAACCATACTTCCAATGCCACCCTATATATGTAGTAACAACTTATCCACTTAGAAACGTTATGCATAAACCTGAGTTATCAGGTCGGTTGGCCAAATGGGCCATCGAAATAAGCAGGTACGACATTGAATATCAGCCTCGAACTTTGATCAAGTCCCAAGTACTGGCTGATTTTGTTGTCGATTTCGCGCCGTCTCTTATCCCCGAGGTTGAGAAAGAGTTGATGACCAAGTCGGGGACTCCTTCGAGAGTGTGGACTTTGTTCACAGACGGCGCCTCAAATTCGAAAGGATCGGGGCTTGGCATCGTGCTCAAACCCCCAACCGGGAACACGATTCGACAAGCTATTAAAACTGTAAAATTGACTAACAATGAAGCAGAATATGAGGCTATGATTGCAGGTTTGGAGTTGGCTAAGAACTTGGGGCAGAAGTAGTCGAGGCCAAATGTGACTCCCTCCTCGTAGTCAACCAAGTGAATAGGACATTCGAGGTCAGAGAGGGACGTATGCAAAGGTATGTGGACAAGCTTCAGGTCACGTTACACAAATTTAAAGAATGGACCCTATAACATATACCCCGAGAACAAAATAGTGAGGCCGATGCCCTCGCCAATTTAGGATCATCAGTCGAGGATGAAGAAATTGATTCTGAAAAGGTCGTGCAATTATTGAGATCGGTGGTGGAAGAAGGCCATGCCGAGATTAACTCAACAAGCTTGACCTGGGATTGGAGAAATAAATACGTGGAATATCTTAGTTCAGGTAAATTGCCATCGGATCCTAAAGAATCAAGGGCGTTGCGCACAAAGGCGGCCCGATTTTGCTTGGCCAATGATAGAACCTTATACAGAAGAACATTCGGAGGCCCCCTCGTCATATGTCTCGGACCCGGAGATACTGAATACATCTTAAGGGAGATACACGAAGGAACATGCGGCAACCACTCCGGTCCCGATTCCTTGGTTCGAAAAATAATTCGGGCCGGTTATTATTGGATCGACATGGAAAGAGACACTAAGGAGTTTGTACGCAAGTGCAGCAGATGCCAAAGGCACGCACCGATGATCCATCAGCCCGGAGAAACACTGCATTCGGTCTTATCGCCATGGCCGTTTATGAAGTAGGGAATGGATATCGTCGGTCCCCTCCCTCGAGCACCAGGTAAAGCTCAATTTTCCAAATGGGTGGAAGCACAGGCTTACGAGAAGGTCAGGGAAAAGGAAGTAATTGACTTCATATGGGATCATATTATTTGCCGGTTCGGGATGCCCTAGGAAGTTGTATGCGATAATGGAAAGCAGTTCGTTGGCAGTAAGATAACAAAATTATTCGAAGACAACAAAATTAAGAGAATATTGTCAACTACATATCACCCCAGCGGCAATGGTCAAGCCGAGTCGACCAATAAGACCATAATTCAGAACTTGAAGAAAAGGTTAGCCAACGCAAAAGGAAAATGGAGAGAGATGTTGCCCGAGGTCCTATGGGCATATCGCACAACCGAAAGAACCAGCACCGGGGCCACCCCGTTTTCCCCGGTCTACGGTACTGAAGCACTGATACCGGTCGAGGTGGGCGAACCAAGCGTCGTGTTCCAATACGCAACCGAAGAATCGAACCAGGAGGCTATGAACGTTAGCCTGGAACTTCTAGATGAAAGAAGGGAAGCTGCTCTAGTTCGGATGGCGGCGCAAAAGCAAAAAATCGAAAGATATTATAATCGGAGGGCCCGTCTCCGATACTTCAATATTGGGGACTTGGTACTCAGAAGGATTACACCCAACGCTCGAGATCTCAACGAAGGAAAATTGGGGCTGAACTGGGAAGGGCCCTATACTATTTTAAAGGTCACCGGAAAGAGGTCTTACAAGCTCGGAACCACAGATGGGAAGCAACTGTCAAACAACTAGAACGTGAGCCACCTGAAGCGGTATTATTTTTAAGGTAATACATTTCGTTTTTTCTTTTGGTTTATTTGTTGATACTAACACCTGCAGGTTACAAATAGAATGGCCTCGAGCTGGGAAACACAAAGCACCAGGGTTGAAAGCACGCGTTGCACTCTTTTTCCCTTCGACCGGTTTTGTCCCAAATCGAGTTTTACGGCAAGGTTTTTAATGAGGCAACCATGAGTCGTGCTAACTTAGATCGGTCGTTCATCGAAGATAACTAAATTCGGTGCATGACTTTGATCGATCTCGTACATCGGAGATTGCCTGATTACTTCGAATCTTCATTTAGCTACTTCAAATTTAAGGGGACTTCGTGCAGATCGTTAGGAGCCAATGTAAGGGTCAAACGGTCAAAAGAACCGTGCCCGAATAGATCGATCTGCCCCTTAAGTGAAATTGTACAGGCATATGAATGCTAATACAGTTTCTTTAGCAGCAATATTTTTCTGAGCCCAAGGGCCTCTTTGATTATCATTGCATTATCTAAAGTTAACATCGTACGAATATCCGCACAAAACTCGAAGGGGAGTAAGACCTATTAAGGAAAACCCCAAAGTCGATTGGTGGGCCAAGGCCGTATTGAGTTAACAAAACTCGAAGGGGAGTAAGACCTATTAAGGCAAACCCCAAAGTCGATTGGTAGGCCAAGGCCGTATTGAGTTAACAAAACTCGAAGGGAAATAAGACCAACTCAGGAAATCCCAATTTATAAAAGGCTAAGGCCGAACTTTGCTAAAATTCGAGGACGATTAGAATTTGCCAAGGCAAGATCTCGATTCTTTAAAGGGGGCTAAGGCAAAATCAAATCGTTAAAATTTGGAAGGGGCCATATGTCGCTAAGGTATGATCCCGACTTCTTAATGGGCCAAGGCCGCATCATACTAAAGAAAATTTAGGAATAAATGAAGCCTACTAAGGCGACTCCGAATATACAATAAGGCTAAGGCCGAATCGAGTTAAAACCTGTTAAGATCGATTCAGTTCCTTATTTGGTCGATCACTGAGGAAGAAAACTTACAAAGAAAATTCACGATCCTAGGTAACGCGGGAAAGTTGCGAGATATAAAAACTATAGAACGAAGTCAGACAACATAAAGGAATTTTATACAGAACGAGGGAGTCCTTTCATATATTCAAATTACAAAAAATGACACATCATTTTACAAGCGACGTCAGTCAGAACCATCCTCTTCTTCCTCGGGGAAGGCTTGCCTTCTTGCTTCAGCTTCGATCTTTGCTGCTTCATCGACTTCAGAAGACAGATCGAAACCCCGAGCTTGTAGCTCCTCAAGGACGGAGAGTCGGGTCTGACACTTAGTATATTCGACCAAAACCTTCGATTCCTCCTGGGCTGCCTCGGCATTGGCTCTATATTGAGCTATCAAGTCATCGGCGTAGGCCTTGGATGTAGCAATCTTAGATCTTGCTGATTGCAGCTCATTCACCAGCACACCCCGGTCCTGGGTAAGCGACTCGACTTGGAGTTGGAGAGATTTGATGCTCTTGGTCAGAACTCTAATTTTTTCTTGCGCCTCCGAAAGTTGCTGCTCTAAGGGAGCTAAGCGATCCCGGAAGGTCTCTTTTTCCGAAGTCAATATTTCGGCCTTAGGTTTCCATTCGTTGGTTTCGGCATTAGCCTCGCTCACTGCAGACCGGAGTCGATCTAATCGACCGTTTGCTGCCCCAGCTGGTCGACTACTTTGTTATGCTCTCTCCGTACAAAGTCCAGCTCGGATCGAAGGTTTGACATCTCGCCCTCGAGCCGCTGATGTCGTGCCTTTTCTTGTGTCATTTCTTCCCTTATCCGAAGGAAAGCCTCGTGATGAAGCACCGAAGACTGCAAGGTGTACGCAGTGAAACAGTCAGTGCAAATCTAAGAGCAAGATAACAGGTGCCAAATAGAACCAATGGGGAAATATACCTTGTTCGATGCATGCTGAGCTTCATTGAATAAACAGACCCAGTCCACCGCGT
This sequence comes from Nicotiana obtusifolia, assembly GCA_002018475.1. Lineage (NCBI taxonomy): Eukaryota > Viridiplantae > Streptophyta > Magnoliopsida > Solanales > Solanaceae > Nicotiana > Nicotiana obtusifolia. The sequence continues at coordinate 243,503 of MCJB01029792.1, read as the reverse complement.
CCATTGCGGCCTGATCCTCGTCGGTCACTAAAAACCAAGATAGCTAGCCACGCCGACAGCCGCAGCCAAAGCTCGAGCATCCTCGGGAATGGTGAACTTTATCACTCTCTTCCAATCAGGGTTGGAGCTCGGAGCGGGGAATCTGTCCATTAACTTGATACCAACAGACACGCCACTCGTCTCGGCGGGGGGACTCCTTCTTGGCACTTCAAGCCCGAAGGTATCAGCCGATGGCACTCCATCAAAGATTCAAAGGCTCCTGCTGCTACCGAACCTTTACTCGGCATGTGTGTTCTTGCAGCTTGGGCCTCCTTCAGAGTTGCCTCCGAAAAGGAGGGGGAATCCATCATCTCGGGGAGGTCCGAGATCCCTTGTGCTGCCTCTCCGGTATCGGCACGTATCCCGGTCCTCGTCCTTGTCTTAAGATCCTCCGCTCGTAGGATGCAAGCCCCACCGACCGCTGGCTTGGGGACTGTCCGAGGTGGTTCATACTTTAAAGTATCAGGGTTTCTATCCTCCTCGGAGTCGTCGCTTAGTTGGATGGCCGGATCAGTGACTTTGGGTTTGCGAGCCAGCATTTTCTTCCTGCTTTTCCTTTTCTCGGGCTCTGAAGGATCGAGGATATCTTTTCTCTTTTTCTCTCCCCCCTTTTTCGAGACAGAGGGAGGGCAAGAAGCTTCCCCACCGGTGAGTGCCAGCCTCAACTCAGCATCCTTCGAGAGACCTATGAAGAAAACGGAAAAAATCAGTAATAACGTCGATCACTTGAAATGACAAAGACAAATATTGTCGGGCTCACCATGATTTTTGGCCTCCCAAAGGCCTTCTGATATTTTCCGCCGGGCTCGCTCCTAGTAGGCCCTCTGAGCCACCACTCTCCGGACCCACTCCTCCAAATGATAGATCGCGGCCGGCGCCTGAGAAACAGTTGCACCTTACAAAACTTATCGGTTAGATACCAAAGGAAAAACAGCAGATGGTTTCCAGTAGGGATATAATGCTTACGTCTCAAGTTTCACTTCTCGGGGAACGGCATGTCTTCTGCGGGGATCAGGTCGGAGGTTCTTATTCGAATGAACCGGCTCATACAACCCCAATCCTTGTCTTCATCAATACTGGAGAACGGGGCTTTGCTGGCCCGGCGAGCAAGTTTTATTAGCCCCCCTCGGACCATTCGAGGACTGTATAGTTGGAGTAGATGGTCGACGGTGAAGGGGTTCCCTTCGACCTTACTCACGAAGAAACGGAAAAGGTAGACTATCCGCCAAACGGAGGGATGAACCTGGCCCAGTGTGACATTATACCTTTTACAAAAGGCAACGATTATGGGGTCCAATGGTCCCAGCGTAAAGGGATAGGTATAAACGCTCAGATAACCTTCCATATAGGTGGTAATCGCCTCATTCGGGGAAGGGACTACCACATCCTTGTCAGCCCATTTACACTCTGCTTTCACTCTGTCAAGCATTTTGTGGGTGATCGAGCTAATGTACATGGAGACCGGTTCGCCTCGGCCAGGCACTGAGGAGGCTTTTTCCACTTTAACATCGGAGCCAATGAAACATCCCACCGGTATGAAAGCCTTCAAAGGAGGCTCTGTGGAAGTTTCCCCAACAGGGACTGCTTCAACCTCTTCAGCGGGTTGAGAAGTTGAAGGTTGTTGTTTTTGAGGAACGGATTTTGATGTCTTTTCCATTAGAGTTGAAGTGATAAGAGTAGAAGCAAAGGACAATGTATGAGAGAAGTTTGAAGTGTAAATATGCAGAGAACAAAAGAGAGGAAAGGTTTGAACAACGTAAAGTTTGGAAATTAAAGAATAGAGGAGTTATTTATACTTTCTCAGAAGCGGAGGTTTAGAGCATGAAGTAGGGGAGCATTAAATGGCATTTGCAGAAGTTGCAGGGACTATCGCCAGCTAGGACATGCGAGGACTCTTTTTGACAGCAGTCACGTGCATCATCGTGCTGTCGTCACCCATCAATGAGACGTTTTTAGGTTGTGTGATTTGACGTTTCGAACTTCGTGTCAATAAGTATGTTTTTGCTTGACCTGCTCTCGATGGGCGGTGGCTCATATCGTTTCTTGTCGCTACTCTCCAACAAACAAGGGGACTATCTGTGTGGGGTCGGATACCATTAGGCACATAAGGAGTATCGACCTTGGGCATAAACCGAGGTCGGTCTATATTGGATCGAGGCCGACGCTTCAAGAAGGACGGTTCGAGGTCGGACATCATTGAATCGAAGTCAAAGCATTCAAAAGGAGGCAGTCGAGACCGGTCTGGGTAAAAGCATCTTATGGTAAAAGTATCAGTTTCACATAACGGAAAGGCCAGAAATCCCGTGGTATACAGTTATCTCGGCGGGAATTACGGCCCCAATCATCAGAGACGTAAGACCAGTATTTTTAGGGATAATTCATCCTGTAATTAAGTCTTTTACTTTATATAAAAAAAAAAAAAATTCCTATAAAAGGGTACTTAGTTTCATTGTACAGAAGACACTATCAGTAATACAGGCTACCACTTTCTAATTATCTCTTGTTTAAATTATTTATTCTTCATTGCTGCTCATTCCATCAAAGGTTATTCAACCTCAGTGGTTTGATTACTCTCTTATTTATTTAAATCACTCTTTAATCATCGCTATTATTTTATTGTATCAGACAAATTCACGTATCCTTAACTCCGCGTACAAATTCAATTGTTACTCGTATTTGAGGGTAAACAGTAAAAATAAAAAGTTTTAAAGTTTTTAAAACTCAAATTTTATGACATATTTAAGACTGTAAATTCTAAAAATCAACTCTCTACCGAGTTACACTATGTTACATATGGAAACGGAGAATGTAACTATTAAGAGAAAATGGGAACTTAATCGGACAACAACGATTAAAAAATTCATAATCGTTGATTAATCGAGCTCTATACATTATGGTACAAACTGCAATCTCTTATAAATCGAATCGTCTTTGAGAAGAAATTTTGAAAATATTTACAAGAATATTCATTAATTGTTACAACAAGATATTGATATCCGTTAACAGGGTGTCCATGATTCGATTTGATTTAAATTACACAAAAAGAAAAAACTAAATTAAATTAGTTAGTTTCTGTTTTCTCAATTTGGTGTTCTTGGTTTGTTCTATTTTTTTTTATTGTGGCCCATGATACAAATTCATGATAATTTTTCTCCTTAAAACATGATTATTAATCTAACTTTCATTCATATATTATTTCAAGGGAGAAGGATCAGATTTACTCTTTTACTTTTGAATATTGTCTAGGTTTAACCGTCGTTATACTTTTAAAACATATATACGCTAGCGTTAGTAAAGTATATAAATCTACCCTTATTTTTAACGGTTCTTGACGAAGGAAACTAAGGAAAATAACAGGGGAAAATGGCAACAAAATAAAAAGAGTATACTGAAATAGATGTAAAAGGAATTGAAGTTAAAAATTTTATATTATTTTACTGTATTTGGACTACAATTTATAAGAGAAATACTAACTTAAGAGACCTAAAAATCAGCACAAAATATGTTGAAAATAACGAACTCCTAGAGAGTAGTTCACTCCTAAAGACTAGTTCAAAATTATTTTAAATTCAAACTAAATTATTGAAGTAAATAACTCTTAAACTGAAATAGTAAAATAATTTTACTAAGGGCGGCTTCTAAAGTATATTTCTAACACTCCTCCTTGCTTTTGAAGCTGTAATATGAATTTGTGCCTTGTAAACCTTTAATTGGAAGTGACTTTGTACGTAAATCTGTCAACTGATCTTTAGACTTGCAGTAAACCGAGTTCATTAAGTTATTTTGCTGCATCTCATGATTGTCAATGAAATAAGTTGGCTCTTTTTTCGGTTTCATTTGCATCTTGCCTTGAGACTTGTCAACTTTATTCCAGATTTGCATTTTCTCTTGAGGCTTGTCAATTTTCTTCTAGATTTTGTATTTCTGAAATATTGACAACTTCTTCCTTGCATCATTTACACATATGTCCTTAGTTGGAGGATTATCTGTACTTTGTAGATTCTTTTGCCTCCATTCTTCATCTTCCATTGGATCAAATTAGAAGTTTTTACCTCTCATTTTAACCTTTAAAATCTCAAGTCTAGTTGCATCATAAATGAAACAATGTTTATCTTCAAAGGATACTTTAAGGGTGTGTGTGGTATGACGGAAAATATTTTTCGAAAAATATTTTTCATTTTCCACTGTTTGGTTGCACAAAATAGTTTGGAAAATTTCTAGTTATCACATTTTCCTGAAATTGGAAGAAAATGACTTCCCTAGAAAATTTAAGAAAATATATTCCAAAAACTCTACCTACTCTCACATCTAACCCCAACCCTCCAAAAAGGTTTTTTTTTTTTTTTTT
>MCJB01029792.1:140056-231347 GCA_002018475.1 Nicotiana obtusifolia | reverse complement strand
AAACACCAAACCCCCTTTTCCGTTAATTCAGAAATCAATCCTTTATTATTATATTAATAAATATATTATTTGGATCCCGATAAACATCCAAATCCGGACGTACCAACGGACCAAACCAATGAGAATTTTCGTTGGAAGGAAAGGGGAAGTCAAAGTAAACTGTACTCCTCTCTCTCTTTCTCTTTGTCCGTCTCTTTTTAAGATCATTCTTGAATTTTCTATTTCTGGTAAATTTCTTAGGATTCATTTTTGTGCTTATCTGATTATATAACTTTTGTGAGTCTTTGTATTTATGTCTGATTTCAGCTTCTGCTTCAAGTTTGAGAATAAAAGATTATGTTTTTAACGACTTTGATGTTAATGGGTTTTTGGGAAATTTGACAAGTTTTTGACTTTTCTCATTTTCTGCAGTTTATTGTTTTGACTGTGCTTAGTTGCGAACAAAGGAGAATTGGGTTTTGTAAATTTCTGAGTTTTAGTGGGAAAAAAAGCTGTCTTTTGGAAGTCAAGTTGATTAACAAAATAGAGAAAAAAGTGAGAATCGTTGTGTTCTCTAAATACAAAATTATTGAGTATTGGAATGAAACGGATCCAATTGGAGTGGAATTATATTGAGGATTCATATAACGGACTCCGACTTATTCTGGATTGAGGCGTAGTTTTTGTTGTTGTTGTATTACATGAGGATTTTTTGAGCTTTGAGATTACGGGGTTATATGTGAGTTGACTTGTTTTAGGAAAGATTTAGATTGGAAATCAAGTTGATTGTATCTTTTTGAGCTTTTGGAAATCTTGGTGTTCTTTAGAGACAAATTACTGAGTATCGGAATGAAAGAGGTCCAATTAGAGAAGAATGATTTTTGAGGATTCATATAACTGACCCCAACTTGCTTTGGATTGAGGCGTAGTTGTTATTGTTGTTGTTGTATTACATAGGATTTTGAGCTTTGAGATTATGGGGTTATATGTGAGTTGACTTGTTTAAATTGTGGTTAAAGAGAGAAGCTTCGGTATATGTTATAGACTGAAACTTGGATTCGCGTGAAGTATGATCAGGCCGGAGCTGGGAATTGAATTGGAAAAGTAAATTCGCAAAGAATTTGTATGATCAGGTGGGAGTTGCTTTAGTTGATTTGTCAAAGGAAATCAAGATCTTAACAAACTTTGTCTGGTTTGTACGCATATGCTGGGAATCTAATAAAGTTGATCTTTGTTGTCTGCTGGGATTTCTCCCTTCTAGTTGAGCTTTGCATCGTGATTTGGATTTGATTCTAAAATGGATGAAGCTCCTTGTAGCGCCAATGCACTGCCTCCGTTTATTGCAAAGACATACGAAATGGTAGATGATCCCTCCACAGATCCAATAGTCTCCTGGAGTTCGAATAATAAAAGCTTCATTGTTTGGAATCCTCCTGATTTTGCAAGAGAATTGTTGCCTAGATTCTTCAAACACAATAACTTTTCCAGCTTTATCCGACAGCTAAACACTTATGTAAGAAATCCGTTTTACTTATTCATTTGCAGCGATTTACTTTTCAATTGAGATTCAATCTTTTATGGGATCATTACATTTTTGGGCTGCTTTAAAAAATAATAGCCAGCAAGTGTATGCGTTTTGCGTATGGAGTATAAATATATGTATAACATACATGAATATGCATATAATATACATATTATTACATAATCGGTGCATATGTTTTATATATTTGGGCTAGCGCCCATAATTATTTTCGGCCGACGGGCTAAAAAGGAAAAAGGACCTTCTGCATTTTTCTTATTCTCATATCTTTTGCCTCTCTTGTCAAACTAGGGATTCAGGAAAGTAGATCCTGAACAATGGGAATTTGCGAATGAGGATTTTATTAGAGGTGAGCCACATCTTTTGAAGAATATCCATAGACGGAAACCCGTTCACAGTCATTCTGTACAGAATCTTCATAGCGTTTCATCTGCATTGACTGAATCAGAAAGACAAGGGTATAAGGAAGATATTGAGAAGTTGAAGCATGAAAACGAATCGCTTCATTTAGAATTACAAGGACATAAACAGGATTATCAAGGACTTGAAATGCGAATGCAGGTTTTTACTGAACGTGTCCAACAAGTGAAACACCGACAAAAGAACATGCTATCTACTTTAGCTCGAGCCATAAATAAACCAGGACTGGCTTTGAGTCTCATGCCGCAGCTTGAAATGAATGAAAGAAAGAGACGGTTGCCGGGAAACAACTTTCTTTATAATGAAACTGGCCTTGAAGATAATCAAGCGAGTTCTTCACCTCGAGATTCGACTAGGGAAAATATGAATGCGACTTCTCATTTGACTCTCAACAAGGAACTTCTAGATCAGCTGGAATCTTCTTTGACCTTCTGGGAGGATACACTACATGACGCTGATCAAAATGGGATGAGACCGAGCTCTTCAGTGGACTTAGATGCATCTATTAGTTGCGCCGACAGCCCTACTATATCTTATTCACAGCTAAATGTCGATGTTGGGTCTAAGATTTCTGGTATCGACATGAATTCTGAGCCTAACAGAATCACTGTTCCTGAAGTTGCCCTACAAGAAGATCAAGTGGTAGTAATAGGGACTGCTACTAACCGGCCAACAGGGGTAAATGATGTATTCTGGGAACAATTCCTAACCGAGAATCCTGGTTCTACTGAATCTGATGTAAAGTTGGAACGGGAAGATATTGATAGCCAAAAAAGTGAATCCAAAACAGTTGAGCACGGGAAATCTTGGTGGAAAATGAAGAGTGTAAATAGCCTTACAGAACAGTTGGGACATCTTACTCCAGCGGAGCAAACGTAATGTGGTAGGTTATGTGCTATTTTAGATATAGTAAATGTTTTCTGAATGTTTTTTTTTTACCTCTGGCTTGTTGTAAATCTGGAGAAAGTGATCTATCAGAGAGTAGATAGAATTTTGGTATATTAACCTTCTTTTGTTTTTACCCTTGTTGGACATGGCGTATTATAGAGAATGATAAAATTTTGGTATATTAACACTATATACTTCTGAATCTTGTGCAAGCTTAAACGATTCATATTTGGTTTTACTGGTCATGTTATGAGCTGCAGAAGACTTATTTGTTTTTCAATCTAAATTCTGTTCATGTTGTTAGTATTATCCTCAATCAAGTAATGGATTTAAACTGTTTATATTGCTAACCAGTAGATATAGCTTATGTATACACGCCCAAACACACGACAACTTCTAATACATAGCATTCCATTTTGGTGGTAACTTTGTAGTTTAAGAAACTTGTGGTTCTGTTTAAGAATGATGAGAGTTTTGCCTCTATCCCTCAAAGACGATTTCGTCATGATATTTTTTCTGCTAGCTCTTAGAAACAGAAGGAAGAGGAGCTTGGAGCAACGGTAAAGTTGTCTCCGTGTGATCTATAGGTCACGGGTTCGAGCCGTGGAATCAGCCATTGATGTTTGTATCATGGTAGGCTGCCTCCATCACAACCTCTTGAGGTGCGGCCCTTCTCCGGACCCTGCGTAAACGTGGGATACTTCAATCACCGGGCTGCCCTTTTTTTCTTCGAAACTGAAGAAATTATGTGAGCAGGGGAGTCGACTACTGAAATTACGTGTGAGTGTGAGTGTGAATTCAGTAACTTTTTCTTCTGGGGGTTTGTTGTGTGTGGGGGGGAGGGGGAGGGGGAGGGTATATATTCTTCAACTCTTGACTGTTTTTGTCAAATTAAATATGGCCAGATGTTGCATTTCAGTGTTAGAGAACTTAATTAGATGAAAGGAGAAACCTTTGCCCTGCTGTCAAGGGTATGAACTCTGGTTTATACACAATTGCTTGGCATTAAAACTAATCCATTCCTGCCCCTAAGAATGGTTTACCAGTCCTTAGATAATCTTCCCAATGAGGAAGTACTTTCTGCTCAACGTATTCAGTAGCTCACACCATCTCCTGGTGGTTATTTTATGTTGACTACATACACTGATATACATAGTGCCTTTCCTCATAAGACTGCCAATAGGATCAGAATTAATGGAACAATACTCGTGCTGTAATGCTAATCCTTCAACTTTTCATCATTTTTGCTGTTTCTTGTTTGTTGTTTTCACATTTGACTAGTATGTAACTTCTTAGGACTGAAATAGCCTGTGAAACATTGAATTATAATCTCTTTTATGCCATCAAAGTCGACAAGGATAGTCTTTATATAGTGGCTGACGCATATTGTTGGTCTGAAGTTGAGAAAGTTGTTATGGCTACAAATCCAGATATCTTGAAGTGCTTTGGGAGACGACTGAGCTGGATCCGACTTCCGAGAGTCTTATGTTGAGAATGTGAGTAGCTTAAGTTATGATAATCTGATGAGTTTTTTCCATGAGACTTTTTAGGTTAAACGCGTCTAGTTTGACTTGCATCTGTAATAGTTGAGGACGCTCGTGAAGTCTTCGATGATCTTACATGAGACTTTTTAGGTTAAACGCGTCTAGTTTGACTTGCATCTGTGATAGTTGAGGACGCTCGTGAAGTCTTCGATGATCTTACATGCAGGTTCATTGTTTTGTACCAACAGTTTTGCTCTACTAAAAGGAAAGGTTTTTTTTTTTGAGTCAGCAAATTATCTTTGGTTGGCAAAATTCTTTGTTCAAGTGATACGGCGTTAACTGAAACATTTGAATAAAGACAATCAAAGTATAATAATACCATTCAATTCTAACCCATCAACAATGTTATAAAGTTCTACTCAAAATCTGATGTTAATAAATAATGGTTACATATAAAATTGAGAATCTAATCTCGAGAAAAATACATTAAGTCGTGTGTATCCTTGCTTCAGAGGGCTTGTGATGGAGGATTTAAGCATTATTCACTTCGCATGCCTATTTTTCCAACATGCTCCTTTGTACGCTCCCATCTTTTCATCAGTCGTGTGTATCCTTGTTTCAGAGGGCTTGTGATGGAGGATTTAAGCATTATTCACTTCGCATGCCTATTTTTCCAACATGCTCCTTTGTACGCTCCCATCTTTTCATCAGTCGTGTGTATCCTTGCTTCAGAGGGCTTATTATGGAGGATTTAAGCATTACTCACTTCGCATGCCTATTTTTCCAACATGCACCTTTGTACGCTCCCATCTTTTCATCGAAACACTTATATTATAGTGATTATGTTAGTGCAGATTTATCTTTCCGTCGGAACTTTAGAATATCAAAAGAGCCTTAAAAATCCAATCCTATAGCACAATGGTTCAAAGTGGAGTTGCTAAAGACTTCCTCAAATGGATATATGATCTATAATGATGCTCCATCTACCCTACCTTCTTGTGGGGTTGGATTTGGTAATATAAAGTTCAGAAAACCCAAGCAAATTCTGAAAGTTTAATATTTTCTTGGAAAAGAATATTTGCACCTTAAGTTATCTAAAACACAATACTTGTACTTTCTGTTACCTCAAACATGGTAAAAGCATTCTTTGAGTTCAAGAATACCCATTTTTCTTCCTCAACAAGTTCCTCCCCCCCACCCCCCAAACTCCCCAAAGTCATTTTTGAAGAGGATCGAAGATTTAAATATGATGGCCTTAATCTTTAAATTTTTATTGCTGGAACACTACACTTTTAAAATTAGGAATTCAAAATTTAATATTTATTTAAATCTGATAATTATTTTACATATATATCTATGTTCTACGTCGAAAATACTAGGACAACTAAACCCCGATAGTTCTTTTATTCTCCTCAAGATTTTTTTTTTTTGTTCAAAAGAACATGCATTTAATATATATGTGAAATAGAGCACAAAGTTTTCTCTTTCCCTCTATTACTTGTGAGTTGAATTAATGAATTTCTAAGTCCACAAAACAGTTGAATGAACAGTAGTTCAAGAAAGATAAGGCAGTCAACATCTAATTTGTTAGGTGATGTTGCTGACAAATGGACCTCTCTTTTCAGAGGTTTTGGTAAAAGATACTTTAAAACATTGATTGCAGTTGGAACCTAACCAATAATGAGAAAAGAGGAGCAAATGTCAACAACAAACCAGCTGCATAGCATAATTTACATCACTAGGTTTTTTTACTAAGGGGTATAAAAAATATAAGAATTTAAATACATCGTAAAATCAAAGGGAGTCAATATATAATAAATAGACATAAAATAAAAAAAATTATCTAGCAATATAATGTAATTTTTCGATGAAGGGATGTCGATTGACCCCTCGGTTGAATGTGGCTCCGCCACTAATTGTATTCAAAGGAAAAAAATAATGAGAACAATAATGAGAAAAGAGGAGCAAATGTCAACAACAAACCAGCTGCATAGCATAATTTACTATCGCTAGGATTTTTACTAAGGGGGGGCAAAAATATAAGAATTTAAATACACAGAGGAGTGAATATATAGTAAATAGACATAAAATAAAAAACATTATCTAGAAATACAATGTAATTTTTCGGTGAAGGGATGTCGATTGACCCCTCGGTTGAATGTGGCTCCGCCACTAATTGTATTCAAAGGAAAAAACATTACAGCGACAATAACATACCTAGTGTAATTCCACAACTAGGATATGGAAAAAGCTAGTGTGTAGGCAGATCTTATCCGTACCTCGCGAAGGTAAATAGACTATTTCTGATAGACCCTCAGGCCTCAGCTTAATGAAAGTATAATCACAACAGTTATGACAAGAAAAAACACTACAATAAAATAAAATAGATTAATGATGGAAAAATTTCGTCTCTAAACAGCAATACCCTATCGTTAATCCTATTTAGCGACGAATTATCAGAAAATCCTGTTAGCTACACTATTTACCGACGGATTAGCAAAACATCCGTAGCTCACTGCTGGTTTTTTTTTTTTTTTTTTTTCCTTTTTTCCTTTTTTTTTGAAAGAATAAAGATGTTTAAAGAAGTTAGCTTAAAAAAGTTAATGAAACAATAAAGTGAGTAGTTGTCAATTTCACATAGAAATCTAAACTACAGTACACATTTTAAAATCATGTCCTTCCTTTTGTCCTTGTCCATGGTTTTGTATTTATAGCAAGCTGTACATAGGCTAAAAAACTTACCAATGGCTCAACATGAAACTTGTTCTTGTTCTTGGTTTATTTTTCTTTCTCTTCTTGCAATCAAAATAGTGTCTCTTTCTGTAGTTTCTTCTTTAAGTATTAATGGAAATGACTACATCTCGGCCGTCGGCGATCCGGGGATGAGAAGGGATGGGCTAAGAGTTGCAATAGAAGCATGGAATCAATGCAATGAAGTTGGAGAAGAAGTAGCTAAAATGGGCAGTCCAAGAGCTGCTGATTGCTTTGATGTCTATAAAGCTTCTCCTCAATCACAAGGTCAGTTGATGTTAGAGGCGGATTCAGAATTTAAAGTTAAGAACAGTTCAAGATTGTGAGTTCTTTCAAAATATGAGTTCACCAACTTAATCTTTATACTACTTTTCTTGCATTTCTTACATATATATATATATATAGGGGTCGTTTGGTTACAAAGCGGGATATCCGAGGACTAACAATCCCATGATTATAATTCCGGGGTCGTTAATCCCGCATCCAATTTAGGATAGTTAATACCATCATTTTGATACAAAATTTGTACCGATATTAGCTAATACCAGTAATCAAAGATGGAATAAGTACAATCTCAAATTCTATCCCGAAATTATAATCCTAATCCCAGTAACCAAATGACCCCTTATAGTCTATGCTAATAATAAGTTAAGTTGAACTGGCTCCTAACGCTCTAGGTCTGCCTTGGAGTTGAATTCCATATTTCAAGAGATATTTTTATTTTTAGCTCGCGCTAGAAATTATTTATATACGGTAGCCGAAAAAATGTATAAAATTTGTATAATTTTTGTAAAATGTATAAAATTTGTATAATTTTTGTATATAGAATGTATATATACAAAAAATATATATTTTTCCGGCTATTATTTTGAGAGCGGCTATACATTGTCCTTTTCTCATATTTTTTCAATCATTTAGGTTGTCTTGAGATTTAATGGCTATGCTTTACAGGGGCAAATAATTGTTCACTTTGCAATGCAATACCATACATGTTGGTACACAGAGTAACAGAGGAAGAAAACAGGTTAGGAATAGGGAAACCTTTTCTTGGATTGGAGAAAAATGCAATTCTTGATGTTAACCATTATGCAGCACAAAAAGAACTCTATTTGGGATCAAAATGTCAAGTTGAAGACAAGCCAAAACCATGGCAATTTTGGATGATCATGCTTAAGAATGGAAATATGGATACTTATGCTGCGAAATGCCCGAAAAACGGTCACAAAATAGGTCCATATGGTCCTGATAATAGATTTCCATGTTTTGGCAAAGGATGTATGAACCAGCCATTGATTTTCCACAATTACACAACATTACAAGGTCATAATAGGACTACACTTAAAGGAAGTTTTTATGGAACATGGGATTTGAATGGTAGATTGAGTAAAACAAGAGAAGAGAGTAGTTCTTTCTATTCTGTTAAATGGCAGAAAGAATTAGGAAAAGGAAGTTGGATTTTTCACCATGTGTTAAGGACATCAACTAAGTATCCTTGGCTTATGCTTTACCTAAGATCAGATGCCACATTTGGTTTTTCTGGTGGATATCATTATCCAACTAGGGGCATGTCAAAAACTGTGAGTACATACTTTAATTTTCTAAATCTTTTCTTCATATGTGACAAAGTTGTTATCATGTGACCAGGAGGTCACGGGTTCAAACCGCGGAAACAGCCTCTTGCAGAAATGCAAGGTAAGGCTGCGCCAATAGACCCTTGTGGTCTGACCCCTTTCTCGGACCCCGTACATAGCGGGAGCTTAGTGCACTGGGCTGCCCTTTTTTTCCCTTCATATGTGGGGAAAAGGTCACAAATACATCTTTACTGTACGAAATATCTTAATTTTAACCTACTTTATATGCTTTTGGGTCATTCATACCCTTGTCGTTAGTAAATCATTTTATATTTGCCCTTAACTTTAATGGAGCTCCAACCTGAAGTGTAAAGGAGGATAAATTTTATATTAAAGTTTGGAGCTCCATTAAAGTTTGAGGCAAATACGACACAATTTACTACTGATAAGAGCATGAGTAATCAGAAAGTATAATGAAAGGTAAATTCAAGATATTTCATATAGTTGATGTGTAAATTTGGACCTTTTCTCTCATTTTAAGGACTCACCCTTATGAATCTTTGAGATTATTGCTACTATTATGGCTTGCAGATACCAGAATCACCAAATTTTAAGGTGAGATTCACATTGAATGTGATAAGGGGAGGAGGTCCAAGCAGCCAATTTTACTTAATGGACATGGGGAGTTGTTGGAAGAACAATGGAAATCCATGTGATGGCAATGTGACATCCGACGTTACGCGATATAGCGAGATGATCCTGAATCCAGAAACACCATCTTGGTGCAAACCAGATAGCCCAAAATTGTGTCCACCATATCACATTTTCCCTGATGGAACAAGAATTCATCGAAACGATACGACTCGTTTTCCCTATGAGGCTTATCATATGTATTGTGCACCTGGAAATGGAGAACATATTGAACAGCCTAGTGTACATTGTGATCCTTATAGCAATCCTCAGCCTCAGGAAATTCTGCAGATTTTGCCACATCCTGTTTGGGGAGATTATGGTTATCCTACTAGGAAAGGAGATGGTTGGATTGGAGATCCAAGAACATGGGAACTTGATGTTGGGAGATTGTCACATTCACTTTATTTTTACCAGGTTTGGACCAATCCACTCATCTCTTGGATTTCAAAACGAGTTTAATTTCTTTGCACTAACAGTATTTAAAAATTATTTACACAATCAAGTTTTTATAAAGTAATTATAGGTAAATCTTGATCAGCATTAATTAGTAACGTAGTAAAAATGGTAATTTACCTGCTATCACAAGTTATACTACGCTGTCGGTGTAAAATATTTTTACTACATCATTATTCTCTGACCATGATTTGGAAAACTTGTCCTAGGTATAATTTGGTAGCCAAATTGTCCATCTTGGATAAAGTTAAATAGTGAAAGTAGACTTGTTTACTGCTCCATCCATCCCAATTTATGTGACAGTATTTGAATCTCGAGAGTCAAACGAGTTGTTCTTTGACTGCTATCTTTTATGTCTTTTAAATATTTTAAATTATTAATTATTATAACTTATAGTACTTTAAATATGTTTTTCAAATATGTAAATTTTAATTTAAAAATTTAAAGATTCTATGTTTAAATATGTGACCAAAATTAGAAAAAAAAATTGAATTTCTAAAAGAAAATGTCATATAAATTGGAACAGATAGAATAAAATGCTAGAATAATACTCAAGAAAAAAGACAAGATAATAGAAGGGATTGGCTAATGGCAAGATTACTTAGAAAATACAAGAAATTTAATGATGGAACATGTTTTGTTTTAGGATCCAGGAACTAAACCAGCAAGGAGGAAATGGAGTTCAATTGATTTGGGAACAGAAATCTATAAAGATCCAAATCAAGTGGCAGAGTGGACTGTTACTGATTTTGACATTCTTGTACCTAAGAAAAAGTAGTAGCAGTACAAAAGGAAGGGGAAGGGGGATTAATTTTTTTTTCTTTATTATTCATTTTTGCGAAGGGGAGTCTTGGAGCAACGGTAAAATTGTCTTCGTGTGGTCTATAGGTCACGGGTTCAAGCCGTGGAATCAGCCATTGATACTTGCATCAGGATAGGCTACCTACATCATACCCCTTAGGCTATGACCATTTTCCGAACCTTGCGTGAACGTTGCATACTTCATGCACCGAGCTGTCCTAATTTATTTTTATAAATTTGGGAAGATTCAATGTGGTCTGAAGAAAGACCACAAGTTTCCCCAAGGATGTATGTTAATTTTTTTTGTATCCAATTGTGTACTTTGATGTTTTTTTATTTTTTTATTTTTTTGTGTATCCAATTGTGTACTTGAAATTGAGAAATGGAAAGAAGCTTCTCACTGATTTTCTTTCTTGGAAATTAGTTGACTTTTTTTTTTTTTTTTTTTTTTTTTTTTTTTTAAAACTCCTCCCAAATTAGGAGAATCTATAGTGTTTCCACACTTCCCCTCCAGCGTGACTCGAACCGTGTGGAAGTGGTTGAACCAAACCTTCTAACAACTAACTGGTTGTAAAGCCACAATGGTGAATCTGGAGAGATGTCATCAAATATAAAACAGTCAAACATATCAGAAAGTTGATTTTAAAATGATTAGTTTGATGATCTAAAAGATTAGAAACAAATCAACTACTATCCACCAATACAACTTCAAACTTCAAATCAAGCTTGATTATTATAAACAATGATTTCGAGTTCGAGCCCCGAAAATAAATAACTCTTAATGGGGAGTGTTTCCTCCTTTATAATGTATCTTAATCTGAATTAGTCAGGTTATTACTTATTAAACTCTGAATACTAATAATTAATTAAACCCACAAAAAAAGAAGGTAAAACCAACTTGTTTGGCAAATCTTTGTAAGTGGACAGCATAGATGAATATTTTTGAAATCTTTATACAAATAGTCGGCCGAAGTTATATTTTTACTTTTCCTAACTGGTATACATAAATTATATACTGATTATAAATGGTTAAGCACAAGTTATACACGAATGATACAAAACTTTTGATTTCTGCGAAACAAGCAAAATTTGACTCATTTCCTTTGCCAAGTTGAACTAGCTCAATAAGAGAATTTTAGCAAAAGGTACAGACAAAAGTGGAACTTTATGCTACAACCTCCAATTCCATATTGTGTCCAAAATAATACCCTGATGCATTGTTACTGTTCTATTTCTGGGGACATAGTTTTTTTGATATCTTGAAATAGAACTATCATGCAGAAAACAATATCAATTGTTGAAAGAAATAACTTGTGACAGTAATTTACAACAATTTACAGTCTCAACAGGAAGCACTTGTCTTTTCAGCTTTCGCGAATCAAATTAGTTGGCTCGCTCAAAACATATTTGGGCAACTCGTACTTGGCGCCTGTAATAGAACAATAGATGATATAGTGAGATTACAGAGAAAGGAAGTTAAAAGTGTTTGGCAAAGAGTATTACTACGAACCTCTCTCGTCATAGCATACTGTTAAATCGGGGGATTGCACAATTACCCCAGCACTGTCGACAATTGCTTGTGCAAGGCTTATATCCGACTCTACTGCAGCTCGGAGCGCATCCCAGATCTCTGAAGAGGGAAAAACAATGTTTTAAGTCCTTTACGATATTTTCATCTTCTATACTGTTTTATGAATTGACCTACCTTCTACGTACAAATAGTACTCCCTCCATCCCAATTTATGTGGCATCGTTTGACTTGGCACGAAATTTAAGAAAGAAAAGGAAGACTTTTTAAATTTGTGGTCTGAAATAAGCCTTAGACATTTGTGTGGACATACATCATCTCGTTCAGAGTAAACCAGGAATTTTGAAGCTAAATTGTTTCTAA
This sequence comes from Nicotiana obtusifolia, assembly GCA_002018475.1. Lineage (NCBI taxonomy): Eukaryota > Viridiplantae > Streptophyta > Magnoliopsida > Solanales > Solanaceae > Nicotiana > Nicotiana obtusifolia. Next base: position 218,876 of record MCJB01029792.1, on the reverse strand, counting down.
ATACAGAAATGTGACATTCTTTTTGGAATAAACTATAAAAAGAAAAGAGTGCCACCTAAATTGGGACAGAGGGAGTGTTTCATTAGTGGCAGCAGTTCAATTACCTCTCCAACACGAGAATCAACAATGTCATGTTAATCTCAAAGCTCTAGCTATTCCTAAGGCGAAACAGTAAAAATACATTCGACGTTGCATTTTGTATTAGAGAGTGATGTGTAACATGAAAGACGAAGGAGTTCAATGTGTTGAATGGTATCGCAAATGCATGGACCGATAATAAATAGACTGATACGCTAGTGAGCCTATCTTGAAGTGATTACTGGAGTTAGATTGTTAAAATAAAAGGTCAAAGCATTCATAACTACTCAGAAGTGATACGCACAACGCTATATTATCAATGAAGATCCTTTTGATCAATGCAATTCCACCCAAATATCAATATATATTGTCAAACATCTTTTCTATTTCTTTAAAAAGAAATTGTCAAACAAGTAATTTATGCATTCCAGATAGAGTTGACATACCAATAACTGTGAATGGACGAACTTCATAGTTATATGTTGAATCAGGCCATGCACTTCTGTCTCTACTTAACCAGTTATTCAAGAAATTCCAAAGCTATTAATTAAAAAAGGGGCAGTTCGGTGCACTAAGCTCGCGCTATGTGGGGTCCGGGGGAGGGCCGGAACACAAGGGCCTTATTGTACGCAGTCGTACCTTGCATTTCTGCAAAAGGCTGTTTCCACGGCTTGAACCCGTGACCTCCTGCTCACAGGGCAGCAACTTTACCACTTACGTCAAGGCTCCCGTTCAGAAACTAGTAATTAGTATGCAGTAAAAAAATTCCATATTCTGTGAAGATTACCTTTTCGACCCCCATAGTGTGGTGCTGTGTCCCAGAATTCGTCGCGCATCTGTACAAGCTGAACCCTCGTAATAGGTTCTGAATGCTTCCAAGGCTTTGGTTTTCGTATCTGCTTAGCTGCTTCTACAATCAAGAAGCAAAGTCAGATGCTCGTGAAGTTCAAGAGCTCTGCTAAAGCAACCATTTCACATAAGAAGTTAAAAAGATATGGTCAATGATCTGTCAATTTTAGATACTCAAACAAATTGAATGATGAACTACCACTACCAAAAATTTCGGGTTTCCCATCCGGTGTCCGGTGTCCGGTACCCTCATTGGAGCCCGACTATCTCCGGAATCGCGCCACGTTGGGCCCCATTGGGGGGAAGCGCTCCCTACCAACGATTTTTCCATACTCAGGGCTCAAACCCGAGACCTCTGGTTAAGGGAAAAGTAGCCCCATCACTACCAGAAATCGTGTGCCCTTCCCTAATGTTCTGTAGTAAATACTGTAAAAGAATAATGAACAAATAATTGCTGTCTTAATGTCCTAACGTTCCTCGCTCACTTTATTTGAGCAAAGAACGGCTAGTCCCTATTTGACAAGGCGACTTATATATCTGGAAGAAAACATCCGTTCTGGAGTTATAGATTAGCACCTCTATTTTGATGACATTCAGATAGTCATTTTACCTTCAATTTCATATGCATGTTACTTAGGATTTAGAAATCCACAGGAAATAGCAGGCAGCACGAAGTCATGGGAAAGCATAATTGCAGATCTGATGTGTCAATCCATTCAGGCGCATCCTTTTTGCACGCACCCTATATATTCTATAGTCTTGTAATTATAGAATCCCTTTTGTATGATGGATTCCGATTCTTATGCTACCTGTTAATCACTGAGAAATTTAATATATTTTGGGAGCTTAAGTTGGGTATAACTTCTGCCCATATTTTCTCATTGTTTAATCAGCTTATAATTAATTAAGCAGGCAATATTCCCTCTTTTAACACTAAAATCTCACTTTATAAGTAATGTATCTCTTTTTCCTTCCAAAAGGGATTCCTTACTACACTATAGCACATACTTCATACAACCCTGTGCTTCAAATAAGCCTTTTTTAAAATAAGGTAACGAGAACGAAAATGATAAACAAAAATGTGATGGCGTTTGGAGGCGAATTTTTGAATGAACGAGTCAAAGCGGGTAGCTTGTGAAAAGCAAAATTTGGCTAAAAAGGGAACAAAAATCACTTTTCACAAGCAAAAAACACACATAGAACTGTAACAAATCCATACTGTGATGCCATTTTACATTTGCTGTTTAAGGCTTCAGATTTGTAGGGCAATAAGCCATTAATGGAAAGAACAAGTACAAACTATTAACTATGTGATAACTGGTGAGTATGACACATTCAACTTCCTAGGAATATGACCTTCAATAGACGCTTACGGGATGATCTCACTCACTTTCAGCTGTAAACAGCAAAGCAGGGATGTACTACTTCTGCTACATCAAGTATCATTTTTAAGGGAAAACAAAAAAGAGGGTAATTGAAGGTTGTTAAGACCATTCACTTAGGAGGAAAATAATCCAGAGTCACTACAAACTGAAGTGTGAAGATCGTCGTCACAAGAAACAAAGCACTTGCCATAATAATAACATCAGAACTATACAGAGAATGAAGAGGAAAAGGCTAGAAAGTAGAAAACAAGGAAACATGTAGCACCAAGACTACTGAAAAGATGAAAAGAAAGCAGTAGTAACATGCAGTAACAACAAGATAATTAAAAGAACAAAGCGAAAGGAACAACATGTAGTAGCAGAAATCTACCAACAACAGAATACAAGACTAACACTAATACTACTAACACTAATACTACTGGTATGGGAAAGAGACACTCTCGACCACCTACTAGCCTTATACCTTAATTCTTGACCAAGCAAAGGAAGCAAGATGTGCTAACAAATTTCACAAATTATGCACTGGAAAATGGGTGTCTGACTGGAAACGAGATGACAATCAGACCACCCTAATCAGGGCAAACTAGTACAATATGAGCTCATACACTGAACTTGCTCGGATGCATTTTCTCTTGGACTCTGATTAAGAAGACTAAATCCTATGTTGTTAACCGTAGGTAAAACAGTATCCACACTGAAATCAATGATCTCTAATCAACCTAACAATCTCCCCTGTGATGGGCTAAAAACCTGAATTCTGCCTCACTAAAAGCCTACTACTTGAATCCTGACTCAGGAAAAAGCCTAACAACTTAAATCAATTCTCATTGACTTGTATCTCAACTGTATTCACAACCAAATGCTAGATTTTAATATTTTCCCTCAAATTACTTAACAAATTTATTTCAGCCCTTCCCTTCTACTCCTCCGTCTACAGCTTCTCCATCAGAACCAAAATAAGATGCTATAAAACACATTATGTATCAAAATGTGCGCCAGTCTGAACTCAGGAAAAGGTAACTTTTATTTCCCACAATGGGTTCTCCAACATAAACCTTATTGTCATATTTTTAGTCAATACAGATGATTCATAGAGCTGACCTCAACTAGTTCCAAGTTGAGGCATCACTAATATATCAATTCTTTAGTTAAATAAGCAACGCACCATCATCTCTACAACCATAACCTTAGCCATCAGCCTTAAGCACTCACATTATTTACTTAGGATATTTCAATTAAACAAATAGTACTAATATCTCCTTACACCTAATTCATCAAAAGACTATTTCTCAAACATCACATACCTAAGCACGGATGAAAGTCATACAAACAACAACAGCCACGTGCCCCATGCTACCCAGGTCCGAGCTAAGTTAGTGATGCTTTCGGCTACTGGACTTTTGCCATCTATGGTGCAGCATTTGTGTTGTTTCACCTAGCAACACGATGCTGTCTTGCTCTCTCACAACTACAACAACTACTACTACTGCTAGGCCTTAATCCCGAATTAGTTGGGCTCAGGTATATGAATACTCTATATCCATCGTACCATTTGAGCCAGTTTCATAATTTGTATTTTAAATTGTAGTTTGACAAGAAAACAGTTAAAAGATCTTTCTTTTAATGATGGTGGTGTCCGGGCGTGCTTCCACACACCTAGACTATCTATTCCACCTATAACCTACTACCTCATACCAGCATAGGTACCGGGTAGCTCTTCTCACCAAGGCATAGACAGACAGTAAGAAATCACCTAATAACAATTAAAAGATATTGGGAAGGAAATTCCCAGAAATGAGCAAAAACAGTAAAAGCAACCAACTTTAGAACAAATGCAAATCCATTAACTAACAGAACTATGAACTAACATAAAAACTAACACCATATATCTAAATAACAAATTGGGTATAGCTAAAATTTGGCAAAAATAAATAATTTCACCGATAATACTAACAAGAAAGCAAGAATAGTACCATTTTCTTTGGATCCAGCACAACCCATTTCAAGAATCACCCAGAAACTAGTTTTCAACAGAAAGTAAAGACGGAAATGAACTATTTACATAAATTTCTGTTGTGGGGAAGTTTATATTATATGCATAAAGAGAAAAAACAAATGAGACTTTGAGTTGGTTTGTGATTCTTTTGAGGAGTAATTTTTGCGTGCTCACCACTCTCAGTGACAGACTGACAGCTATGTACATATATAGTATGTATATATCTACTTTATTTGCAGTAAGTTTTTAACTAGATATTTGGTAAATAGAAGCTTCATTTTTGTACAGAGAAGAAGGAAGATGTGGAAGTAAAGGAAGAGAGTCCACAATGATTCCAACTTAGTATTTGACACCTCGGATTTATTAGAGAGAGATTCCCAGCAGTTGTCTCTTTTATTTCGGTTACCTTATTATTGTATTGTTATTATTATTTCTTGCTTTTTTTTGCTTTTACATGTATCTATTATTGTTTTTTTTTTACAATGCTATGATTATGCTTTTATTGAACTCTATCATAAATAACTTTTTTATTTTTTTAAGATAGCGGTAAGATTGTCACCGTCCAAAATCTCACCACAGGCCTCGTGATAACACTAGTCTATAGTACTAGGTAAGTCGATTACAGTTACATTTCGAGCTCTCTTTTTTTTTCTTTTTTTTATAACCTAATACAAGCGAAAATAATTATAACAACCTCCCACGACTAGTAATATGGAGTCACGAACTCTAACTGAATATATAGAATGATCTCGAGTATCGGATATACAATATTGTTCGAAATTAACAGTAAATTAAAATGGAAAGACTTTCAGGGACTGCGACGACCAAGTAGCCCTGCCTTGCGATCATACTCTAACTCTGTCCGAATTTGATATCTCCAATACATGGCTCTGCACAAAAATATACAGAAGTGTAGTATGAGTACACCACAGTCAATACCCAGTAAGTATCAAGACTAACCTCAGTGAAGTAGTGACGAGGTACAGTCAAGACACTCACTAGTCAAATAACCTGTACAATATAGCAGTATACAATAGCAATGGAAAATAACTAGCAATGATAACAACGAAAATCAACCGGTAATATAAACAACAGGCAACAAGAACACCATAAATATTGTTCAAACGAATAAGGAACACAAGTACAACCAATTATCAACTGCTTCAAATATACGCCCTTCAAATGTAAGTCCTTCAAATATAGATCTTTCACATATAAGTTTTTCAAATAAAATCTTTCGAATATAACTCTTTCTAATAAATGTCTTTCGAATATAATTCTTTCAAATAAATATTTTTGAATATAATTCTTTCAATTAAAAGTCACTATGTGACACCTTATTTCATAATTATAAAACACGAGTCTCATCCCACTTTCATATTTTCGTAACATCGGTCTCAATCCACTTTCATATTTCCACGGCACCTCATACCCATTATTTCTATCATAACCGCACGGACAACTCACATGCCAATAATAAAATCATCATCTACTCACGGCAACTCGTGCCCACATCTCATAACACAACTGCACAGACAATTCATGTGCCAATATCAAAATCATTATATTTTTCCGGTACCTAGTGCCCACATTTTATATCACATCTGCACGGGAAATCCACGTGCCAATAACATAATCTGCCCGGCAATCGCCACAGGCTCACAATATCAACATGGATCAGACTATATCAAGTTTATCGAAACAACAAGACAAGTTGCACAAGATATAAAAATAAACACTAGAAAAATCACAATATCACATGAAAATCACCAACATAATAACCCACACATCACACGTCATTCCTGACAAGAGCCACCCTTATCTCTACTATAGCCATATGTATCACTCCATATAGTAGGCACCAGTATCACTCCATATAATAGCCACCCTAATCCCTACATCCTGACAATATCAATAGCCACCCTTATTGCTCCGTATAATAGCCACCCTTAACACTCCGTCCAAACAATATCTTAACACACAACAACAGTGAAATGCCACCCTTATACCCGCATAATATCAACACTGGAATGCCACCCTTATACGCCACATAATAGTAACCCAAATCACACAACAATTCACACAGAAAGTTATCACAACAACAACACATAATCAACCCGTATTTACAAATTGCTCGTATGCCACAACCTTTCCAAAGGTGCAACAAAATTAATTAATTTCACAACAGATAGCCTATAGCTCAACGCAATGCATATAGAATCTCAAAACCACAACAAGGATGGAAAATAACTCAATATAGAACAACGTCTTCTTTAATCTAAATTTTAGGTAAATAGATTAATGCCTTTTTTAAAATTTAATTAATTAATTATTTGCAGATAAAAAATCGTAATTGAATTATTTCGGCGAAGTGGCAACTCAACAGAACACAGAATTCATATAAAAGTCAAGTGGCGATCACACCCAATATAAAAACAAACTCGGAAAATAAGGAATGAGGCATGACAAATGAAGGATTTAATAAGTACCAACAAATTTCCAATTTAATATATAGAGATGCTTAAGAACTTAAACCAATGGAATTTGCACCCACATAAGCTCGACTACGTACTCGTTACCTTGCGTACAGGGCTTTCACATTACACAAATGGCATATACGACTTAATGACTAAGGGATAATTCTCCCACTCAAGGTTAGGCAAGATACTTATATTTTTGAATTTAGGCAGATATTCCAAAATAGCTTTCTTCCGTGAAATAACCTCCGGATGGCTCAAATCTAGCCAAATAAATTATATAACTTCATTAAAATTAATGAAAAATAATTCCGGATAATAAAATGTCAACTTAAAATTTTACTTTAAAAAGTCAACCCGAAAGTCAACATAGGGCCCGCATATCGAAACCCGTAGAATTTTTACGATATCCGAATATTCATTCCGATACGAGCTCAACCATACCAATTTTATGAAATTCCAATAAAAATCGACCTCCAAATCTTCATTTTATATTTTCGGAAGATTTCATAATTTTTCTCAATTTCTTCAATTAAATCCAAAATAAATGATGTATATAACCATGGACTTATGAAGTATATTCGCTTTCAGATACAGAACACTTACCCAAGTGAAACTCATGAAGAACTCCTCCAAAATCGCCCAAAAATCAAGCTCCAAAATCCAAAACGAAAATGACAAAATGACCAATTCTTTATCCTAAATGTTCTGTCTAGTTCGCTTCTGCGGACAAATTTTGCACTTTTGCGAGACAAACCTCGCATTTGCGGAGCATACTAACCAGCTGAAGCCTCACTTTTGCGGAAGAATTTTCGCCTCTGCGCAATCGGAGAAGCGATGGCTAAACGTGTATCTGCAGAGCAGTATCCCTTCTGCATTCTAGTGATCGCACCTGAGATATCGCAGGTGCGCAACCTTGTCCGCTTCTGCGGTAAGCTGCCAGCCTTCCTATCTCGCTTCTGCGACAAGCTGCCAGCCTTCCCATCTCGCTTCTCCGATGCTTATCTTGCTTTTGCGAGGTCGCACTTGCGCCCATAATTTCACAGGTGTGATTGCATCAGCAGCTGCCGAGAAACAGCTCCAGCAACAGAAATTCGAGCAGCTTCAACAAGTTGCCAAATGATCCGAACCCTATCCGAAACTCATCCAAGCCACTCAGGACCTCGTTCGAATATACCAATAAGTCCCGTAACATACCACATACCTACTCGAGGTCTCATATTATATCAAACGATGCTGAAACTACATGTCGCGCCTCGAATCAAATTATGAGATTTCAAATCTTCCAACTTCTATAATTTGCTCCAAAATGTATCAAATCAATCCGGAATAACTTCAAAATTTTCACACTGAGTTATAAATGATATAATATAGCTATTTCAATTTCCGGAATCAAAATCCAAACTTGTTTTAAACAAAGTCAACCTTCGGTCAAACTTATACATGTTTCAAACTTCAAGTTTTTCTAATTTTCACCAAAATGTGCCGAATTGTCCTATGGACTTTCAAATCTAAATCCGGACGTACATTTAAGTAAGAAATCACCATACGAAACTATTGAAATCATAAATATTCTATTCCAGAGTCGTTTGCTCAAAAGCCAAACTCCGGTCAACTCTTTCCATTTAAGCTTCAAAAATAAGAATGTTTCTTTCAATTTAATCCCGAATCATCCGAAAACCAAACTCGACCACACAGAACACACATTATGAAGTTGCTCGGGACTTTAAGCCGTTGAACGGGACGTAAATTCTTAAAACGACAAGTCAGATCGTTACAAAGATCTTGCTTACACACTAACCTTCTGAGACCTCACTAGCGAGATTACGCTGGGTCTGTTGTTGTTGGGTGGTTGATTGTACCGCATAATTAATAATTAATCCCAAAAAAATACACCGCATAAAAAAATACACTGCATATATGACTAAGAATCATCGCATTCAAAATAAAAATATGTACTTTAAAGGTAAATTATCATTAAATGTAAAAAAAGTGTCCTTATGAACTGAATAAAGAAAGAGTATCGCGTAAATTGAAAAATAAAATATACTCCCTCCAGTTTACTTTAATTGATTTTCGACCTTTTTGTGGTACACAATATTTGATTTTTCAAATATCAAAAAGGAATTCATTTTTTTGGGCCAAAGTTGCCTTCGGAGTAAAGAGTTTAGGAGTATTTGTTATATTTGTAATGAACAAACTAAGGTTAGTCCGGTTAATTTCATTATTAATTAATATTAAAAAGTAAGTTCTTTAGTATGTGCAAAAATAACAACAAAATCAATTAAAATGGATAACAAGGAATAGTATTTAATTGGTCACGTAAGAAAAGTCAAACATTCGTTTTCAACTTATTATGGATGGTGATAGGAGCTTATTATCTTATCCAAACAAATCTAATGAAAAATCAGAGTTTAATATTCCTATCATATATTTGCATTATTTGGAGGATGCATAGGTAGGTCTGTAATAGATAGTAGGCCAAGGTTGATAGATTGTGGTTGTGCTTAACATGTGGTAGGTACAAGTCATGTCTTAATACGTGAGATAGTAACATTAAAAATAAAAATAAAAATAAAAATAAAAATAAAAATAAACACATAATAATTCATAATAAAAAGCAAGAGGAAGCTAGTTACCAAGATCAATAACTTCTAATTAAAGGATTTGTTAGGGGCACTTGATCTATAATAATTGTTCGTGACAAATAGACATAGACGGAGTTAGAATCTGAAGTTTATAAAATTATTTTATTTCATATAATAATATTATTTAAATTCAAGATGACTAATGAAATATTTGGTTTTACATATGAGTTTAACATCGAAAGTCGAACGCTCAAATAAAATTTTGGAGACTATCTTATAGTGATTTATATTGGAGTCCAACAAGGCATAAATAATGCAATTATTTTTTTATTATGTGATTGATTCTTTTCATTTTACACAAATTTCTCAAGAATTTTTTTTTAATCAAATCTACTAGACAGCATGCTTAGTGTTAATTTTTATATATATAACATAAGATACATGAGTGGAGGAGAACATAAACCTTATCTCCTGAAAGAAAAGGTGTACACTCTTGGTCATCCAAACTTGACGATCGAGTCTGCCTAAATAAGAAAGAATTATTGGTACACAACCTTCCTCTTACTTCTCCTAATTAATGTCATTAATTAATCAATATTGTATACCATATTGAATTTGGATATTGTGGGGCATGGACGATATAATTGCACTATTGAAGTTACACTAATCTTTTCAATAACTTCTAATCTTCTTGGTAATTAAACAAAATATTTCCCACATTAAATCATGATAAACACATAAATACATTCCTCCATACACAAAAACACACAAAATTAAGAATGTTACACATTATTCTATCAACTTTCCTCTGCTTCTTAATTTGTATTCATTTTTTCATGGCCAACACAGTTCAGAAACTTTCTCTAATCTGCATTCTTGTGATAGTACTAATCATGTCAATGATGACAAGTGGGGCATTTTCAGCAAGAACTCATCGTATAATAATCATAATCAGAGTCGGATCTAAGATTTCAAGAAGATGAGTGCGTTATTATTTTTAAGATAAATATTTAGTTTGATGATATAAAATTTTACGGTCACAACAACTTAGCGAGCAAAAATATTGGGAAGGAGAAATAAGCAGTGACAATATAGATAATTATCGTCATCTTCCGGTGAAAAGGGTAATTTCGTTGTCCGGTCTGAACCGAAAGGGTCAAGTGAGGCCACCGCCTTCCGGTTTACTATGAGACACAAGATGCATCTTGTTTATATTTATGCTCCGTTTAAAGTGATTTAATTGTTAGGGATACAGTAGATATATCCTAAATCCAATCTCATATATGATGATTTGAACATATTTTTGTAAATATTATTTAATATAAAAATATATGATATTTGATATTTTTTATCATAGTTATTATTAATTGTTTGATTAACTTGATAAGGTCCTTGATTAAATTTTGAAACTTGTCATCGTGATGGAAATCATGATAATGAGATTAAAGTTTCTTATAATTTTAATCTAAATTTGTTCTTGATCGTAGGATTATTAATTTGGACATTAGTAATCCGGTTAAATCAATATTTATGTGAACGTCTTTATGAAATAAAAATTAGTTGATCTCATTAACTAAATCACATAGATAGATGATGCATATGGAGATATGAATATTGAACCGACTCATTAGATAATTCCTACTTGTTAGAATTACTATAAAACCGTCAATAAGATATTCTCTTGAAGAATGTGATGTAAGAGTTTCCTTTGACCTGAAATCGTCAGAGTAATTGACAAGTTATTTATTGTGCTTTGATACTAGACACTTATGGCCCTAGGACGATAGTTAAAAGGATATTGGGTACGACTAAATACTTGTAAAATTAGACTAACTGACGTGCAGCCATCACAAACCCATTTAATATAGGATTGAATTTTTCCAAAAAGGAAGATTATGTGAAGTCCAATTTGGAGTGGACTTCGAAAGGAAAAAAGGAACCCGCCATCTTATTCTTGCCTATTGGAAAAGTGTTTTCACTTCATGTATATAGACACATATTTGTGAACGTAAAAAGTGGGTCATTGCGAAAAATCACAAGGTGTATGCACGGACGAAATTCTTAGACAAATACGTTTTTGACAAGAAAATAGTTTTCTTTGTTCTTCTTGGCTGAAAGTTTTTAGAAAATTTTCAGCACACAATTTCATTCAGTTTGTTCGCGTGTTTCATCGATCAAAGAGTTGATAGCAAGGATTGGTCTCGGTGTGAATACGCATAGAGTCTTCGCACTATCGAAGAATTTTGAAACGAGACTCTCTTCACCAGATATGTCTCAGATCCGACCTTTGACATGTAAGAAAAAATCTTCCTAAGAATGTTATTGTCTTCCGCTGCGTATTATTAGGAGAATATATTTTAGGAAAGTATATTTTATATTAGGAGAATATTATATTAGGAGAATATATTTTATATTAGGAAAGTATCTTTAGTATTCCATATTCTACATTTATTTGATTCGTATTCTTGATGGCAAGAAGGTCTCATATTCTTTTTGGGTCAAATTATCCAAGCTACACGTCCGTGCCTATAAAGTACTTGATCACATCGATGGCACCAAACCACCCGAAGAAACCGATCCTACCTTTGCCGCGTGGTCGGAACTCGACGCGTTCATCCTACAATGGATTTACAGTACCATTTTCACCATATTTAATTTTTTCATCACTTTCTAGTATGTAAATATAATATATTTTAAATCTATATATTTTAGCTCTTATTTCTTCTTTTATAGGTTTTGTTTAAGAAAATCAAAATCACAAAAAAAAAAAAAAAAGGTCACATTTTTAGTATAAGTTTTTTTTTCTTCAGTTACAAAGAAAGAGAAGTTTCAAAAAAAGTATAATTTTATTTAAGAGTAGTATTTACTTTGTCTATTTATTACATTTAAAAAGAAAATAAAAAGGAAATCAAAAAGCAATAACCAACCAAAATGAAGCTGAAACTTAGCTTCGAAACATGTCAAAAAAATGCAACAACCAAAAATACCGTGTAGAGCACTACCGTTAGCCATCTTTTTAAAGTAAAAAACAACAGCTTTTTAGCTGTAAAACCACAAAAATCAGTTTTCAAGAAATCAAATTTTTTTTCTTCTTAAAATATGATTTATTATTTCTTATCAGAAAGAATTTCTTATTTTCCTTTTCTTCATAGGCATAAACTTTCTTTATTGTATTCCTCTAGAATAAGGATTTTTCTTTTAATAGGATTCTAGTTTCTTTTCCTTGTGAAATTGAAAATTTTTTACTTTGTTCGGGAGAAAGTTCAGATCGGTTACATTCGAGTTCTTCATGTGCCGTCTTCATCACAGTATGCGGACATCTTTACTAAAGGACTCCCGAGATACGTATTTGCCTCGTTTCGATCCAGCTTAAACGTTTCAGCCTACCCACGTTCAAGCTGAGGGGGACTATTAGGAGAATATATTTTAGGAAAGTATATTTTATATTAGGAGAATATTATATTAGGAGAATATATTTTATATTAAGAAAGTATCTTTAGTATTCCATATTCTACATTGATTTGATTTAGTTCCTATCCTAATCCCTATTGGTCTTTGATTTGTAATCTAGCACTATAAATTAAATAGGGGATCATGTAAACTATTGAGAATCAACAAAAAAATATCATATTCCTTTACGTATTGCAAACACCTATATGCTATCCTTCATTAATATTTATTGTCATGTGTTTAAGTATACTTTTTTTTATGACTTACTGTAAATAATTTGTTAAATAATAAGTGTTCTATTTCATGTTTAACCCCCAGTGTTTCATCTCAATAAACGTATTCAAGTTATTCTTTGAATTTTTATTTCACGAACTGATTGATCAATTTAAGAATAAGAAACTTCTTTTTTCTTTTCGACTATCTTATAGCATATTATGATATCACCACTGAATTATTTATATATATATATAAAATAAAAAGGGCACAAAACCGAAATTATAAGAAATTAAAAGGGAGAGACGCCAGAAGTCTTTGAGGTGCTCTTTAGGCTCTTGAACTCTTTCTCACAGGCCCAATATTGGCATTCCCACTTGGCCCAACCTAGTCATGCAGCCCAACTTCATTTTCCAACATAACATTAGGTAAATTTTTAGGGAAAACTACGCGATACGTCAAACATATAGACTATATTTATATTTGTCTCTATGCTTTCAGCATATTTACCATTCGTAGTTATATTTAAATTTTATAGCAAAATCATAAAACAAAAGACTAATTGTTTTGGATTGAAACAAGAAAGCAACAAGCTCTCGTAGCTCAGTTGGTTAGAGCGCCTACTTAGTTAGTAGATGTCTTGATTTTGATTCTCAACCAGAGCATTTTATTTTTCTGTATTTTTGTATTTTACCTTGGTTGTATTTGTTGTGTGAATGAATACAGTCGATACAGGTTCCCTTGTATTTCGCCTTGGTTACAATTGATACATGTTATATTTGTTGTGCAACTGAATACAATTGCGCGAACGAATACAGCTGATGCATATTGTATTTGTTACGCGAACGAATACAGTTGACACAAGTTGTATTCGTTGTGTGTTTGAATACAAATGATACAAGCCGATAACAATTGAACAGTAACTACGAATAGTAATTAGGCAAAACTATAGTTATTAGCCTATAAACCATAGTGTGTTTTGTGAAAGTTCCTCAAAATTTTAACTGCTAGCCATTTTCAGACCCATTTTTTGAAAAATAACTAATGTTTTAAAGTTTATTAAAATGCAGACAATTTTCATTGTCGTATACTTCTTCGATTGTTCAAAAACAATAACGGGATTTGAATGCTAATTTTGACTTTTTAATTCTAAAAAATCTAATAATTTCCTTAAGAAACTACAAAACAAAGTATCTTTAATAAAAGATAATTAAATATTTAAAAATTATAAAAGTGTCACAAAATAAGAACCTATTGGGAGTAAAACACAGGATGAAATGAGAAGAAAAATTTTTACAATAAAACAAAGAAACATTATTTTTTTGTAGTTTCCAAGTCTCAATATTCGTAAATCTTAAATTTTTTTATTTCACAAGTATCTCAAGAACAACTTGTTAATAATTAATAACCATCTAAAAGCTCAAATCAAGAATTGTTTGTCCAAAATCCTTTCTCTTATTTTGCATAACTATTGGCATTAATCAATAGTAATAACAAAAATATCAAAAATCAAGATATCATATTGAATTTGCATATTCTAAAGCATGGGAAGAGATCGCACTATTTAAGCTAAATTAATTTTTTCATAATTCTAATGATTTGGTAATTAAACATATATAATATTTCCCACATTAAATTATGGTACATATAAATACGTTCCTCCATACACAAAAAACAAACACACAAAATTTTTCTATCAATTTTCTTCTTCTACTTCTAAACATATTATTCATTAATTTCCCATGGCCAACTTGATTCATAAACTTTCTTTAATCTCTATTATTGTGATAATAGTCATTTCAATGTTGACAAGTGAGACGTTTTCAGCAAGAACTCATCGTATAGTTCCAATGGCGGAAACCAATTGGGAAAGAGGAACAAGCAGTGACAATATAGATAACTATCGACGTATTTTAGTGAAAGGAGTAATTCCGCCTTCTGGGCTGAGTCCGAAGATTAACGCGGAATTTTTGTCTGGCTCAAGCAGTGACAATATAGATAATTATCGACGTATTCTAGTGAAAGGAGTAATTCCGCCTTCTGCGCCGAGTCCGAAGATTAACGAGGAATTACCGTATTATGGTTCAAGCAGTGACAATATAGATAATTATCGTCGTATTCAGGTGAAAGGAATAATTCCGCCTTCTGGCCCGAGTCCGAAGATTAACAAGGAATTACCACCTTCTGGTTCAAGCAGTGACAATTATCATTGTATTCAGGTGAAAAGAGTAACTCCGCCTTCTGGGCCGAGTCGGAGGGGTCACATAAAATCACCCCCTTCCGGTTCAAGCACTGACAATATAGATAATTATCGGCATATTCTAGTGAAAGGAGTAATTTCGCCTTCTGGGCCGAGTCCCAAGATTAACGAGGAATTACCGTATTATGGTTCAGACAGTGACAATATAAATAATTATCGTCGTATTCTAGTGAAAGGAGCAATTCCTCCTTCTGGGCCGAGTCGGAAGGTTCACGAAAAATCACCTCCTCCTGGTCCAAGCACTGACAATATAGGTAATTATGAGGTGAAAAGAGTAATTCCGCCTTCTGGGCCGAGCTGGAAGGGTCACGAGAGCGCACCACCTTCCGGTTCAATATGAGACACAACATGCAGAAGACCACTAGTTTTACTCATTGAAATTTATTTCACTTTAGTTTAACTTAAAAAAAATGATTTATGTGTGTTTAATTTCACTGTTTCTATGACTTACTAAATAATTTGTTAAATAATGAGTGGTCTATATCATGTTTAATTGCAGTGCTGCATCTTAATAGATTTGTTCAAGTTGCCCTATGATTTTTTATTACATAACAATATATTCGTTATGGTGGTTATGGTTTAATTATTCACTCTGAAATTACTTTCTTTTTCCAACTAAAATTAAGAATTGTTTGAAAAATTGTAGAAGGACAAGCTTTTGGTCTTGCTAAAGAATAAATAACATATTTCTCCGATCCTTTTTATCTATCAGTTTAGGTAAAAAAAAGAAAAATTTGGTCCAAAATATTTGTTACTTTAGAAAATGATCAAGAATATAGTAGTTTTTTTTTCCAATTCCACCCTTACTACTTCAAGAAGATATATTGTCATAAATTATAGTTTTGAGGAAGAGAAAAAAGTAATTTAGTTGAATACAATTTATGATAATTGCTATTAAATAAATTTTTAATGAGTCAAAACTTTAGACAACAGATAAAATTAAAAGGAAGAGAAGAAGTAATGTTTGACTATTCAATCATTAAACGATTTTACAATTCAGTTTCTAATCTCAAATAAATGGAAATAAAATAACCTTATCATTGTCAAGTCTCAAGCACTATCAAAGTATTAAGTTTGAGTCCTGAATAAAAAAATCTCTTGTTCAAATTCTATGGTAGAGAACGCTGTAATAATTAGGCCATAAAAAACTCTTTTAAGTATTGCAAAAAAAGGGCCCGCTGATAGAGTTGGGCGGGGAGAACTTCCATCTTAATGAGCCATACACGACAGCAGATTTGAATTAGTCGAGTCAGTGATTCCGGAAGCCAGATGATTAAACAAAAAAATTTCTCTCAAGCTATACACTTAAACCAATCTTGTGTACAATTCTAACCTAATCCAATTAATTTCCTCATGAAATGAATCCAAAAATTCTAAAAGAAAAAAATAACAAAAGGCAAGAAAAATGCAACAAAATAAAGGTAAGGATAAGGTCTGCGTACGCACTATCCTCTCCAGACCTCACTTACACTGAATTTTTTGTCGTCGTCGTTGTTGTTAAGAAAAATGCAACCAAAAAGAACAAGAGACTAATGGCCTAATCCTGGGCTTGGAACAGACCGGAGAATTCGGTTAATTGTTTGAGAGTGACCCTTCTTGCTTGGGGTGGAAGTTGGGATTGTGTCCTTAGGAAGGGCAGTTAGATACAATCTGTCCTCTAAACTGGAAATTTTCTTCAATTCATGTACGTTTAATAAGTTTCTAGCTTTTGTTGAAGATGTAAAATAGGCTAAGATCAATATGAAAATGAAGAGAAAAGTAGTAGAAATCTTTGAAAAAGACATAGTTTGTGACTTTGTTCTACTATTATTGTGTCTTTTCTGGGTTTTTGGAGAAGGAAAAAGAAGAAAGGAGTAAAGGCAATGGTTTTGGGAAGTGTTAGATGATTACAAATGAATATATATGAAGAAGTAATCGACAAAGACACTAAAAAAAAAAAATTAAAATTAGCTATGAATTTCGTCTCGTAGCTAACAAAATTTTTGATAAGCTGTCGTTAATTCGTCGCTAAATAATAAAATTCATGACGAACTTTTTTGTTTCGCCATAGATTTATCCGTCTCTAGTTCCTATATTTTAGTAGTAAGAGTTTAAGTTTTGTGTACTAACAATAAAATATGTGTGTGTGTGTATATATATATATATATATATATGTAAAATTAGTTTAGTAGGTAATTATAGATAAATCTTTTAATAAGTATTATACCTAATAAGTAGTTTCAGTAAAAAGGATAGTAACTAATTTACTATTACAAATTAAAATTCATTAACAGTGTAATTTAGTTACATGATCAATTTATATAATTTAAATCATAGAAAAGGATATAATGAGGGTGTTTGGCTAAGCTTATAAGCTGGTCAAACTGGCTTATAAGCGCTTTTGACTTATTTATGTGTTTGGTAAATATCCAAAGTGCTTATAAGCTAAAATCAGCCATAAGTCACAAGTGGATCACCCCCAACTTATGGATTTTCAACTAATGAGCACTTTTTGTTTGACCAAGATTTTTACTAGTTTATCTTTAATAATATTTTTTAATTTACAAAACATTTTTTCTAAAATAGATTTCCTAATTTTCTCTTCATTCCATATTCATAGTTCATCATTTTCTTTATATAGAAACATTTTAATTTATAATCTCTTTTATATAGAAACATTTTAATTTATAATCTCTTGTAAAGTTTTAAGGATATTTTAATCTATTAACAAAAGATAGCAATTGTTTATTATTGATCTTAGCACGTTTATTCAAACACGTAAATATTTATTTAAAAAATCAATTTTAATATTTCACGCTTATCAGCTAATCCAAACGGGCTTAATATATTAAAAGAAAGCGTGACGGCTACGGAGAAGAGGAGAAAGAGTGCTTCCCTCCTTGGGATTCAAGTTAGTTGTGGAATGTCAAATTCCAAAGCTTGTCTTGGAAATAGTTGCATTTAATTTTTTCTCGTTGGGCTCTTAGATTAATTTTGTAAAGAAATGACAGTATAATATATATATATATATATACACGCACGTTTGTGACCATCGAATATAAATAATTTTGATCGCGGGCAAAGTGATCTTTGTCCATAAATTTTATTTTACTAGTCTTCGTTTACTTGTAATGTTTTGATTCTAATTTCTTCTTCTTCCCAGGGGGAGTGAAACTATAAGTAAAAGATAATATTTAATAGTAAGTACGTCTTTGAAAAATAAATTAAATAATATTAACAAATTAGAGAAAATAAATCTTAAGGTTGCTAAACTTAATGGGAAAAAAAACATAACTAAACAATATTTAAGAAAAAATTACAAAACCATAGCAGTAATTATTGATTATCATTTCTGGCAATTAATTGCATGTATTTTCGATCATTATTAGTTTGTAATATTTTCTTTTATAAACTAATATTTTTACTTTTATTATATTAATCATAATATCGCCAGTACATTACTAATTTATAAGCAATGGAAGATAGAGATTTAGGGCCCACTTTATGATAGATAAAAATAGAATTAAGAAAATATATAGTATCAATCTGATAAGTATAATAATGGTTTATTTTATTTGAAGTATTCCAAATGACACTATCAATGTATTTCAAGAATTTAACCTTAAATGTATGCCATATGTATTTTGAATATTTAACTGTATAATGATGGTATAACTGAAGTAACAATAAATATTTCAAGTATGATTATATTTCAGGTATGTATTTTTTAATACGTGTTGTTATGTATTTGCAAATCATATATATGGTATAATTTTAATAATGATATGCCGTATTATACTAGTATAATAATGGTATCTTAATGTTTTAGACTTTTAGATGTGTTTTTAATGTAAATTAGTTTTAATATTATACATGAAATAATAGTTGTATAATTATAGTATCATGAGTGATTCAGATGTGATTCGAACTGATGGAATGAATCCTCTATGATTCGAACTGATGGAATGAATCCATGGAATGACTATTCCGAAGGATTTCATATATGCATCTGAAAGAGATAAAATATAATACTTTTTCATTTTCATTTGTGGCTCAAATACATGGTGTCATTCCAGGAAAGGTCAAGGAATGAAGGAAGAGTTAAGAGAGAATAAGTAATGGCGGTTGGAGAACCTGGTAGTGTTTTCACGAAGTAATTGATATTTTAATGCATTTTTGCATTAAAAAAAGATCCGTAGAAAGAAAAAGAAAATGAATCCATTTGTGTTGATTCCACAAAGCAAATCAAGTTAGATTTTTTTAGGTAAGAATGCGAGAGAATAGTTGGAATGCTAAAAATATAACAGAAATTGAGAGTAAAAAGCTATAATTTTAGTATAATGGTGTGATAGAAGATTAACAAATTAAAATAAAACAAAACGGATCCCTTGATTTATGGGCAAGTCATTGACGTTTATTTAAAATCTATTCTATTTATAAATAAATCTGCTAAATTTGGAATAAATAAAAAATGCTTTTCTTTAAATAAATAGTCTCACAAAAGTGCTCTATAATGTAAAAATCCCAAACTTAATTGTATGGTCCACTAATGTTCAAGCTGTTTTTTATTACTTTGAACCTAGATATGGTCTTACCATTAAAAATAAGTAAAAGTCAACCAAAAACGTCAAATGAAACCTTCTTATTAATTTTTTATTTTTATTTTTTTTAAAAAGAATGACATAAAAAAGAAAATTTTCATAAAATAAAATGTAAATTACTGAGGTTGGTTGTCACGTTAAGTGACAATCCGTATGGCTTAATTGTTTCTTCTGTTTATTTAAATCTCATATTCCCAAGACCTTTTTGGCAGGCCCTTCCATAACTATTCCATCATATTATTGATTATCTTTTACGTTTCTAATTTTGTCTTTTCAAGCAACACGGAAGACAAAGAATAACACGTTGAGGGGTCGTTTGGTACGAACACAAGTAATGCAGGAATTCGTAATGCAGAGATTATAGTGATGAGATTATTTTTTATCAAGTGTTTGGTTTATTGTATTAAAAATTTGCTATACAATGTATAATCTAAACTTGTGTTTGGTTTAAAACTGTACAAAATCTTCTTTACAATTATACCCTTGAACATTCTTTCTTTCTGTATATAAAGAAATTTAGGAAAAGGGTTTGAAGGGCGGTTTAGTAATTTTAGGGTCTTATCCAGGTATAGTTAATGCAGAAATTAGTATTCCCTTGGTTTCCTTGGTATTAGCTAATCCCTCCTACGAGGTATAAGTAATCCATGTATTAGGTACGCATAAATTGAATTGAGCAACCAAACATTGTATTAGACGGATTAAATTTTTATACAGGGATTATTTTACTTAGTATAGCCTACTAAACGACCCCTGATTTCATTATATTAAGCAGGGGTGGATCTAGCTTGCAAGCGATGAATTAATATGAATTTAATAATTTTTATATTAAAATATTTATTAAATGTTTATTTTTAAACTTATTTATTATTATATATTAAATGAAAACGTTATATTTATAAAAATTTACTTCTGAACTCATTTATTATTAAATATTAAATGGAAGCACTCATTTATTTCATAAACTTCAATTTAAGAACCTATTTCTTGGGAGTGCACTTCTGGAGCATCTGGGTTTTTTTTTTTTTTTTTTTTTTATATGTTGCATAGTGTACTCTAATAATAAATTGGTCCAGAATTATTGTTGTGACAAAGTACAATAGTTAAACAATTAAAATAAGAACTTATACTTATCATTTATTTGCGACATTATTTTTAATAGAAATTTACTCCACTAGTTTTCTTTTTATATATATCACGCAAATTTATACTCTCAAAAATGTACCTATTAGGCCATCTTATGTAGAAATGCTTCAAATCAACAAACAAAATGACTCAACGAACATAAAATAAATGGCACTACTTCCTAAAGATTTTATTTCACAAAAAAGAAGTCAAAAAACTAAATTAAAGAACCTAATTGCCCATATTTTGTGTCTGGAGAGAACCAAAGATAACGTGCCCACCCAAGAGATTTTGTTTTGTAATGCATATAAATGATATTTTAGTTACGTGACTTTTTTCACAAAAGATCAATAAGAAATAACACAAAAGATCTTTATTTAAAGTAATATAACATTGGTAATTTGGCTAGAGATATTTTTTTTTTATTAATTTAAATCGTAAGTGGGAGTATAAAATCTTCCACCACACAAAGGCAGAGATAGATTCAGGATTTAAATTTTATCGGTTCAACTTTCAAGGTTTTAAACACTGAAGTCAGTATATTTTAAAGTTATGAGTTCATATCTAAAATTTTTGTAATTTTAATGAATTTTTACATACAAATTTTTTACTCTGTGTTGAAAGTTATGGGTTCAATTGAAAAGCGTCAGTTAAACACTATATTTGCCTTTGTATAAACGGCAGTCCGGAGCATAAAGTATTCTGTATCTATACCGAGTCCGGAGAGTATGATATAAATAGCCTGTCATATTAATACAATATTAGTAGTTACTTTCACGATTTAAACCCGTAAACTTGACAATCAAAATAAATGTGATATGTTATTGTTAGTTGAAGGTTGAAACATAAATAATATTTATAAAACAACATAGCGTGTTGCTGTCGATATATATCGGCTTATAATGAATTAAAACAAAATGAAATGTCGCTATTATTAAGCTAAGGGATTTTCCAACACGTAGAAGATCAATAAACCTTTCCTGCTACAAAATTGTCAAACTGGAAATGAAAAAATATTTTTTTTCTTTTTTGGTCGTGTTGTCTTAAATGTGTTGAACTTGGACTATGAGCATTGAAATTGAAAAGGGTCTAAAATGTTATTCTTCACTCTTGACTTCTTCCATTTATATTTGTTTGAGTCTTCTTCCAAAATATTTTAATGGAAAATGATACTGTATAGTCGCACTTAAAATAATTATCGAAAAAATATATAACTTTTTTGTATTTATATACAAAAATTTTATAAAATTTATACACTTTTCGACTACCGAATGTAAATAATTTCTGTAAACATATATATATATATATATATATATATATATATATATATATATATATATACACACACACACACACACACACATTCTGTATGTTATATACAAAAATTATATAAATTTTATATACTTTTCGATTACCAAATATACATAATTTCTAGCACGAGCTAAAAGCGAAAAAAGCCCAATAAAGATTTCAAGATGCTTTTGGTTTTCGATAAGTTTCACTTATTTCTTCCAACTTGATTTGGTTCCTCAATGTCAAGAATCTCAAAATTGTTACAACATTAACTAGATGAGGCGTGTAGTAATTAACATGATCTTGGTACGAAAAGATAATTAATAAGTAGTAATATTAATTATAACAACGTACAAGGTTTGTGCAGACATATCATTCCCTTGAAGATGTATTCTTAGAAGCTTTTTCTTTGTTGTCCGTCGGGTAGTCAGAGACGGACCCAAGTTATCATACTACGACGGTCACATTATTCTGCACAATCAGTGCTTTCTAAAGACTTTTAGTGTTCAAATATATAAAATGTCTATCAAAATTTACGGGGTCTAATGACCCCTCACTATAACACATAGGCCTGCCTCTGCATGTAGTTACGACAAATTAAAAAAGAGCTCAAATTTATCATAATATCCGACTACAAAATTTAACTTTTCTCTTTCACTTTCATACCTTATGGATAACAAAACGAAAGTGATAATTCTTTTCTTCATATTACATGTTACATCTAGCTAGAAGGATAATGAAAGGAGAACAAAAGTGAGAGATACACTTCTCCCAACCAAAAGCGGAGTTATAGTTCCGTTAGCAAATTCAAAACTTATAAACTTCAAATCCTAGTTTCGTCTCTGCTCCGAACAAAAATATTATTTAAAGATTTTCACTTTGGTATCTCTATGCTTTACTTCTGGATTGCCAATTGAACTACTTTAGTCACAGCTCTTACATCCAAAGCTTCATCTTCAGTTTCTACAATTGCTTCCATTCCAAAGAAGTACCTGCTGGTAACCCTAGCTTGAACAACATTCAGTTTCATCTCTTCAAAAGCCTCTAAAATTGAAACTAGCATTTCTTTGCCCTTTTTGCAAGTCACTCTCACCACAAATCTTTTCCCAATTAACTTCTCCACCTTCACTTCCTATATAAGAAAAAATCACACAATTCTTTTGTAAGACTGACACCTTTCTATATTTAAAAATAACAAAAACAATAACAAAAGAAAACCAGTATAATCCCACACTGGGGAGAGTAGTTAGTGTGCAAATCTTATCCCTATCTTGTAAAGGTAAAAAGGTTGTTTCGAATAGATATATCCTCGGCTCAACTATATCTTAACTCAAAACTTCCTATTTTGTCCTCAAAGAACATGCTCTAGTTATAACATCACAAATTGCAAAGGTACTTTTAAGTATTTTCATTTTATAAAAAAATATTATATATATATTTTTTAATTTGTTCCAAAAAAAAAAAAAAACCAACATCTTTCTATATTTTAAAATATTTTAATGTTAAATTTTTCGTTTTGTCATTAAATGATATGTTACTTCTAGCGATAAAAATGTCATGATATATCTAATACCATAAGTTGCCAAGGTATTTCTTGTATGTGCGATAAATATTTTTAAACTCTTTGTCCAGTCAAAACACTGCTCAAATAAATGAAATGGAGGAAGTAAAAAAGTAAGCACAAAGAGAGAGAGAGTACTTGAACATGGTTTAAGAGGTGGTGATACTCTCTTTGGATGGCTTCTAGCTGGAGTCTCAGCTTGAGAATGTAAACGAAGGCATCAAAGATGATAGAGCTCTTTTTCACCTTCAAAAAAGAAAAAAAAAGAAAAAATCGATTAAGCAGTTTCTTAACTATTTTTTTGGTACTCCATTATTTTGAAAATTTAAAGAGATTAAAGGAAAAAAGAGGGTATAAAATAAATCAAAACATTGAATTCAATTTGATGAGAAAAGGTAAAGAAGAAAATAAGTATTACTGATTTGGAGTTGGTAAGAGATCGTAAATAATAAAGCTTTCTACGGGCAACCATTTTACTTTGCACATTTCTTGATGCCATAATATTCTCTCTTTTGTTTTCTTTCTATCACTCTTTTTATTAATGGTTTGTTTGTTGATATGAATGAATAAAGAAAGTGAAGAACAAGAGGTTTTTATAGAGGTAAATTATAGAACGAATGATGTAATAGGTGATCACGGAATGTCAAGATATATCCTCCTGACATACTCTCCTTTTTTCATCTCTATAGGTTTGTCACTCTCTTTTTAGTTAGTTTATTATTTTCATTTTTGGCTTTGGTGGGGCCATAGAGCAGAGCGTATCGCTCTGCCATAGTCACGAGTCTGTTTATAGTCGCGACTGTTGGCATAGTCAACAAGGTTGAAATTTTCAGGAAAAAACTTCGAATGGGTGTGAACCTAAATAGCCGCTCATTCAACCGCTTAAACTAAAAAGAGTCAATAAATGTATTATATATGTACAATCATATATAATTAAATACATAATTTATGTATACCGGCTAGAAAAATAAACATTTTCGGTCGGTGATTTGTGTTAGTCCCTTAAAATTAGCAAAAAAGTATACTTCTCTGTGGAGTTTTATTCAATACAGAAATTGAAATTAAGAAAGAAATAAATACTTTTAAAATTTGTAGTGTTATTGGGGAACTTTTAATGAAAATATTTGGATGAATGTCAAGCCAAGATAAAAGACAGTCCAATAGACAGTAACTGGCATTGCATATAACATGGAATCAGCAGAAAAGGACCGATAGGAATGACAAAAGCCAGGCCGACCCTTTGGTTCTTTCTCCCCTTTTCTTCACTTTATTTACTCAATTTATAATAGAAGTGATGTCGGAATCAGCTTGCATATACGTTGAATATTTTACCAAGTACAAGTTATTTATCATTAACATGTGTACTTAAGGGTCGTTAGGTACGATCTTTAAGAATAGTACTGAATATGATGTATTAGTAATGATGTGATTATTTGATGCATTAAAAATAACATGCATTGCATAATTTTTTAAGAAAATTATTTGTTTACAAAAATACCCTTTGAAAAACGTCGGAAAGGATTTGGAAAAAGACTTTGAAATGACAGTTCTGTCTTTATACATGTTTATTCATGTATGAAAAATTGCGGTATTGCTAATTCCATGATTTGCTTTGTATAAGAATATTACTGAGTAGAGTGTGTAACTAATACAAATATTAGTTATACATAAGTTGAAAAACACTACCAAATAAAAGATTAATAATACCAAATTAATATATATATTATTTTTCCCAAAATATATCCTACCAGATGAACCTTTACTAATTTTTCCACCAAAATAAATCACCTAATAATTTTTGTCTTTGCTAGAATTTAAATTTTGACGTACCAAAAATTGAACGGAGAAGTTATAAATTAATGTAAGAGGCCACACTCGAGATTCAGATTATGACCTAAAGTAATGTTAAAGCTAAGGCACAAAATTTGTTTTCACCATATCTCTACCGGATAATATTTTTGCAAATGAGATTTAACTGAACCTTCATGTGACTTATAGGTTATGGGTTCGGACCGTGAAAGTAATCACTAATATTTACATTAGGGTAAGCTGTTTACATCACAACCATTAGAATGTGACCCTTCTCCGAACCCTACATGACGCGGAATATTTTATGCATCGAACGGTTATTTTTTAGATTTAATTGGATCCCTTATTATGTATTGCTCCGTGTAGGAATAGGAGTTGGGAGTGGGCCAACGAGCGTTGTGGTGGTATGGTAATTACGCTTATATCCTTAATCAGATGTTTCGTGTTCGAGCTCTTTGTATGAAGTCCTCTTTGTGAGGTAGCGTTTTATCTCCTAATATAAAATTTTCTGACGTAAATCTAAATTTATTCGGATCCAATTACGAGTACCGAACACCGTATAAAAAATCAAAAAAAGAGTTTGTGATGAGAATAATGGACAAGCATGGAATTTGAAATAACTGATGGATGCATGTCAAATAGGCAATCAGTCAGTCTGATTAAAAACCAGAAAAGAGTCAGAGAAATTCAGCATTAGATTTTGCAGTAGTCATCACGAGAGCAATCAAAGCTTCCTCCAATGGCTGGACTTCAATTTGTCTTCCTCTAAACTATTCTAATTTGCCAGTCTATTTTGGTCACATGTTCTGACATTTTAAAGCTCTCTCTTTTTACTCAAATGTTCTTTCGATATATGTCTTCATTGGCGAATGGTATTCTCTCCCTATTCAAAGAGTTTTTACTTTCTCTAGCTATACACTTACCTCCCTTTCTTCTCCAACTTGTCACGTCCCAAACCCGTGTTATATATGGTCCGATTTAGCTTAACATATCTCATTAATATGTAACTTCTTCATTTCAGTTTAAATGACACATTTCGTTTATTAAGAATCAAACTGTATGAAGTTCGACTAATGTTTTAGAATATTATTTTATCATATTCCTTTTTAGAAAATTTTAAAATATTTTTGTATTTACTAATTGTTGTTATTGTTTTTCATCTATTTTTTGGTTCTTATGATGCTGTCATTATTTCTATGGTTTTCTGTTGATGGTACTGAATAATATTGTTTCTTTTCGTCTTTTTGAGCCGAGGGTCTATCGAAAATAGTCTCTCTACTCCCTCGGGGCAGGGGTAAGGTCTGCGTACTCTCTACCCTCCCAGACCCCAATTGCAAAATTTTACTGAGTTGTTGTTGTTATCATATTGACAAAAGAAAATTTGTCACTTATAGTATTTCTCGTATAGTGTATGATTATCTAAATTTTAATTTTAGAATATTGAGTTGAACTAATCCAATTTAGCTTCAAAATTTAGGCAAATTGACTCTCAATAAGTGAAATGTATCATCTAAATTGAAACAGAAAGAGTATAAAAAAATGCCTTATATATATATATATATATATATATATATATATATTAAGAATAATTTAATTTTAAACTTTTTATTTTAACCTTAATGACATATTTTATTGTTACGTAAATCATTACATGTTTTAGATCACAAGTTTAAAAGTTTTTCATGTTAAACTCTGTGCAAGTTAAATAGCACCATATCAATTGAAATGAATAGAGTATATGCTTTCTAAATATTTGAAACATATTTAGAATTTGATCTTATTATATTAAAGTTCAAAGGATAAAAAATATATCTTAAATGTCTGATTTGGAGAAATCATTGTCAATAAGTAATGGCACGTTAACCGTTCATAATAATACATCTTATGAACACTGCTTTAAGCTATCGATATTGTTGGGAAAACAGATATTTTCTATTTTGGGCCAAGGTCTTAAAAGGCTTTGTATCATTAAGAGATTTATACATTTTATATGTAGTTTTACAATCTTGAGCTGTTAATATGAGACTTAGTTCACACACCTAATAATTTCTCATTCGAGCTAAGTTTCACGTGGCTCCATACCACGATCCACGGGTCTTTCCCTCGAATTAAGTTCTATATGCCCCATTACCATAATTTGCTGGTTAATTTTCGAGATTCATTGTATGCCACCAACATTGTTAGAGTATTATGGTAACGAAGCTTGCAACTAACTTCTTCTTATGTGCGTATCTCCAAGTTCTTAAGATTAAGCAAACTGAGCCCCGCACTATCTCTCCGCCATCGCCGTATTCGTCCAGCCAAACTTGGGCTCTGGTATCAGTTATTGGCAAAACGGCCAAATAATACTCTTAACATGGTATGATATTATCCGCTTAAGGCCAAACCCTTAAGTTTTCTTCAAAAAGCTTCACATCATCAAGAGATTCCTACACCTTATATGTAGCCTCACATTCTTTTCAGCTAATAATGTAGAGCTTTGTTCGCACACCCAAAAAATATATTACTCTATTCGTCTAAATATTATTTTAAAGGTCTGATATTTGGACAAAAACTGGTACTCCTAGTAAAGATAATACCTCTCAAATCTCAATAATGTAAACCATCGAACAAAAATAGTAGTGTCCACAATTATTCTTTGTTCTTTTTTCCTTTCATTCCCTTTATTCTTTTAGATAGAAAATGCCAAACACACACAGAACCGTACTTAATTGATAGCAATGACAAGACATGTCTCTCTTTTGCTATCTTTTTTACTCGCATTCTTTCTTGTTCACAGGCGTGCATATATGATCTGAGAAATGAGAGAACATAAACACAAAAACAAAAACAAAAAAAAGGACAGAAAGGCAAATTGGATTTTAGTAGTTACATACTTCCTTAAATCACTCTTTTTAGCTTTGTTCTTTTGTGGTATATGCTTGCTATAAACCTCTTTTTGAGAGTCCTTTTCTGTCTACTCTTTTTTTGATATTTCAATGTTATAAGCTGCAGCTCTCACACCTCCCAATTTGATCTGTGTATCCTTTGTCTCCTTCTTCTTGACATGTCTTTCTCTCTAGCTTCCCTTCCCCCTCAATAAGCCAAAAAAAAAAAAAAAAAAAAAAGGAAAGGAAAGTAAGAAAGAAGGGATAAACCAAAAATATTACAAATAGTTACAAGGATAGTTTTCCTCTTGTTACTGCTTGATGTTACTGCTTCTTCTTTTTCATCTTTCATTGAGTCGAGAGTCTATTAAAAATAGTTTTTTTCTACCTTTTTAAGGTAAGATTATTATCTGCATATATACTATCCTTTCCGAACTCTATTTATGAAATTAAACTAGGTTTTTTTTTTGTTGTTGTTGTTACTGTTGTTATTGTTGTTATAGTATTTACAAGGATATTAACAAGGATTAGTTACCAAAAAAAAAAAAAAAATTTACAAGGATAGTTTTGTTTACATTTTGAATTGTTGATTCACATGATCCGTGGAAACATCCTAGTTTGTTCGGCAATACATAAATAAAAGCGGTAAAGGGCCAAATATACCGTTGTACTATGAGAAAAAAGTTAAATATAATTTTTGGTCAAAATATACCCCTGCAGTAATACTATTAGTTCAAATATACCCTTCTTCTGTTAAGTTTGTCCAAGGTGGACATCCAATCCTACGTGGTACTGACATCTGATGAGGTGGATGCCACCTGGCAAGCCACCTCAGTGCCCCTAATCATATATAAAAAACAAAAATTTAACAATATTTTTCGTGGCAGCGGCAATGGTGGCAATAGTGATGGAGGGGCAGGAAATTTTAGTGGTAGAAAAAAATAGAAAGGAGGGATAAAATGGGTTAGGGGCGCTGAGGTGGCAAGCCATGTGGTATCATCCACCTCATCAAATGTCAGTGTCACGTGGGATTGGATGTCCACTTTGGACAAACTTAATGGAAAAGGGTATATTTGAACCAATAATATAACGATAAGGATATTTGGACTCAAACTATAACGATAGATGTATTTTAACCTTTTCTGATAGTACAGGAGAATATTTGGCCCTTTTCTGTAATAAAAGTGATTTTGCTAGAAAATGTTGCATATTTGGTGAATCCCTATTGTTGTTGTTAAAGATTAGACAATAATTAGGAATGCTTTCAATTGATTCTTGTGTCAAATTGTAACGGCCAAACGCACACGTAAGTATACGCGGTCGTCAAGTAATATAGTATCGTTCCCGCAGAGACTTATGATTAACTTTTGACTGATTCAAACTCAAATAACTTATCGATTCAAGGGATTTCTCACAAAATGTGTAAGTGACAAATTTACTATCTAAGAAACTATCAAGCAATGAAATAACTAGAAATCAACCACAACGCTTAAGCAATTTCAAATAAAAATCAGTAGGAGAGGATATTCCAGGGTCATAGGCTAGCTAACAATCTTGTTGCGTTCTTGGGTTAAAATGACTAGTTGATTTATCTGGGTTGTTGATTGACAAGGTTGATATTGCTCATAAGAATCTGTTGAGTTTTTACTCGCCTATTCAAGCTAACTTAATGCCTATATGTCTATGGAATTAAGACAAACAAGAATGCATTTACAATTCCTATATTTCAACCAAGCAAGACAATTAGGTATATTTCTATCCTAATCGCGAATCCGTTCCCCGATGTCTAGGTTCAAGAACTTGCTCTATTTAATTCTATATGCAATCTAGAATTCCCGCTTTTGAGTTCAACTCTAGATTCGTAGATAGTATTTCACTGTTAGCCACTCAGCAAAATAATTAAGAACATAATTAAAGAAATAACTCAATATGATAAAATCAACTCGTCAGTTTAAACTTCAAACATCAACATTCATGTAGCACCCATGATTTCAGAATAATAGGGTTCTTAGCTACTCATGTTCATACAATCATAAAAATAATAATATTTTCAAACATAAAATCAATGAATACTAGAAGAAGAATGAAAAAATTGATCAAATCCGTGCTCCCGAGTGTTTCGTACTTTTGTTTCTCTCTCAAAATCACATCCCCCATCTCAAAATAGGTTTAGGTTGGATTTTATATGAGATGGGGGCGTCTTGGGGTCGAAATAACCGAGTCCCCGTCGAAATAGGACACTTTCATGTCTTGAGCGCCCAGGGCAGCGTGGGCCTGGCCCTGGCGCTCAACTTCTTCACATTCTGTTTTGTGTGCCACATGTGGCGCCCAACGCTGCCTGTGGCGCTCAACTGGCCACTTTTGAATTTTCTTCCCATTTTCGCTCCAATTCGCGCACTTTCGCCCAAAATCGCATCCGAATGATTCCTACACATGAAAACACCCCAAATTAACACAAATTATTATATATCCATCCGAAATCTACGAGACATGATCATAATGCAAGGCAATATACATCAGAATATGCGTACATTAAGTCAAATAACAACACCCTACACTTAGACTCTTGCTCGTCCTCGAGCAATGGAACTATATTAACACCCCAAAACGTACCTATCACTATTAAAGAGCAATTCACAATCAATTCAATCACACACTCTACCTTTTGACTATGGTCGATACCGGCAATTAAGCATGAACACATGAATTTCACATTCTTCTCGTTTTTAAACTATCCCAAGTATACACAATGCTATTCAACCAACTCAAGCAGCCTCTCCACAACCACCCTACCTCAAGAGACGACTTGTTACCACTAAGCATCCTCAACTTACGCACTCACCCAACAAAAGAAGTGTACAACATTATCAATTCGTCATGAGATCAAGTGCCTTCACCCCAAGCAAAAGAGTGAATATAAAAGTAGCCTATACGTTCAAATATGCCATTGAACATAAATTAAGGACATTATTCTTTGTGCATCCCGTGGTCGTACCATAAGCTTGCCCGTAGTGTATATCTCTACTAACCTAAGTTAGCTAGATTTAGGATTCAATTAGGACTCTAAGGTTGTAATGTAGGTAAAGGGACGGGTAGGATACATTTAGGAATAATGACTGACCCTCCTAAGCACTTTAATACACTACACTCACAAATCTAGCACATCTTCTTCTCAACCAATTTACTTGTCATACACCATATAACATAGCCCTCTTTTCAATTAAGCACCTCTATATTCCCACTAGCTCGAATTCGAAGGATTAGGAGGTGTGTGTCTTTCTACTTTATTTGAACTAGTCATTTTTGCTTCTTGCAATTTTTCTTCCTCTCCCCCTTTTTTCTTTCTTTTCTCCACACACTCAATACATTAAAGTTCATCGGCTAGTGACTTTTTTTCCACAATTTTAGTGCCCCTTAAGGGGTCTTCCATGGTTCCACTCGAAAGCCATTCCCCAATCTCTCACCTTACTTCTTTTAGCGACTAAGTGCCTTAGGAGGTAAAGGTCCAACAATCTCGAATTAAGAGCAAACTAGGGGTAAGACTTGTAATGTGATTGCCAAAGAAAAGGTCTATAGGCTCAAAGGGGCTAGCAACGAATTTTTTTTATTTGTGAGTGACAAGCACCTCTATGGTCAAGCAAGAAACACCTTCGTCATCTCCTAGACTAGCACAACTTAATGATTTCGCTTCGATTAACACACGGGGCAAGTTCTAGACTACACAAGATAGCACAGAATATCACCAATTCTTATACACACATTGCCCTTGACTCAATCAAGACGGTTCTGTCCAATTCTCAAGTCAAGCAAGAATAGCGTGTTGAGAATTTTTAAGCAATAATGCACTAGGTGGCATACAAGTCAACTAACTGAGAACAAGGCGTCAAAGAGTAGGCTACTTAATTTACTTGGGCATTAAAATTCAAATCAAATATCAGGAAGATAGAGCGCATGCCATCGCTTAATGTGCCAACACCAAACATGTCAACAAGTACCTCAAAGCACCTTAGTTTTCTCCCTATCCTACTCCTGAAAAAATAAAAAAGATAAAAACAAAACACCATGTTCGAGCTACACCCTTGGAAATGAACCGGCATCCAAAGAAAAATCAAGGGATACTACCTAACTATCCTAACAAGAACAAAGGAAAATCTTTTTGGTATTTCTTTTTAATCGGACTTTAATCCCTCAAGAAAATTGTCCAACAGATCCATCCTCAGGACAAGTCCGAGCATTTTTTGATTTTTTTTTCTTTCATTTTACTAGCTAATTAGACTGTCAGTTCTAAACTAAGCTAAAAAAAAAAAACCATAACAATAAAGATATTATACAATTACAAGTCAGGAAGTATTCCCCCACCACACACTTAAACAATGCATAGTCCCCGATGCATAACAAATTCAAAACAAAGTAAGGTGAAAAGAAAGAATTCCCTGCTTGTCGGAGTCCGCCTCCTCAGAGTGCCCAGCAGCTGCAGTTATGGGCTCATCATCATCATCCGATCCTAGGGGCACCAAAGCCATGGGCCCCGTGACTTCATCACCAATCTCATCCTCATCATCGGATCCTCTGTATGTGTTCTCATCCTCAGATGGGTGAATAGGACTGCTCGGTGCAATGCCCAACATCTCCTTGGAAGAGCTGGAGAGATCATTGTGTAGACGCATACGCTCCTCATTCGACACCCCTAGCCTGCTCATTATCACATTGAGGGAACTATAAAGATCTTGTTGAAATTTTCATCCCTCTCATTCCTCGCAACCTGACTTAGCTTTGATGTGAATTCCAACAAGGATGTAATGTCTAGCAATGCCTTTGGTTCCTCCACTATCTCATCATAGCCAAAGTACTCCGGTACCGCACGGGATAACATGTACTGCGTCAGGAGGTTGCCAAAGAAGAACCTTTTGATCCTTTGCCCAAAGCGGGTGCTGGCCATCTCCCCTAGCATGATCTCACCCACATTTATGGGTCGTCTAGTCATTAGAAAGAAAATCACACACACTCGAGCTCGAGCGCATTCACTATTATGCTCGATGAGCATTAATCTAGCCTGCACGAAGTTTTGCCATATCTTAGCCGTCTTGTTGCAGTCAAAATGGAGCATCTCAAGGTGGAATCTCCCTTAGTCCGTTTCCACTTGGCATTAGAATCAATTCCACAAAGAGTGTGACGTATTGTCCGATAGCATGGGTTTTTTATGAACTTTTGGAGCCTCCGTGGATTCGGGTTATCAACTCAAAAATTCACACAAGGCTCTCCTATCTAGTGTATATCCTTTCCTCGGAAACATGATTAGAACAAGTCCACGTTTCTATTTGCGCATAGTGTGAGCACGTGATTTTTTGCCCTGCCCGAAATACTCCTATAAAAATCAATAAATAGTTTTAAATAAGTATCAACCATTTTTTAAAACTAATTAATTCATGAAAATACTCAAAAAATATCATGCATTGCATTTAGGATTTATTTTTACATTTTTTGGGATTAAGTTAGTAATTGTTGATTTCACAAAATTGAAAAAATCACAAAAAATGATTCATTTTTACGATTTCCTTTAATTTTAATCCTTAATTCTTAGATTCAAGGTTTATTTTTAAATAGGTAATTAGATCAATTTTTGTATTGAAGTGGATTAGGATTTATTACTAATTAGCCTAGTTATAAAAATTATTTTAAAAAAAAAGAAGAAGAGAAGGAATTAGAAATGAGTAATTAAAAATCGGACTGGGTTAGTGTTTTAATAATCAAACCTGGCCCAATTCCATTTAAATTACTGATGGCCCAATTCCAATTAAAGAAAACCCTAGCATTTCCCCTTATAAAAAGAAAAAAAAAACAAAAAAACGAGAGAGAAAGGATTCCCATCCCCAGGACCTCTCGTCCAAATCTCCCTTTCACTCTTCCAGCAATTCCGCCCTTTCCATTCCCATTTGTTTCATTTTACTTTGTTTTGATTTATTGTTTCTTCTTTCTTTTTCAATTTATACCCGTTAAACACATTCCTCTTCAAATTAGAGCTTTCTTTTACCTTCCTCTCTCCATTCTAGTGATTTAGGAGTGCCCTTTTGAAAGAAACTTGCAAAGATTGGAGGAAAGAATCTTGTTGAAGAATCTGTTCAAGTTCAAGTGGTTGCTGTGACCGTTTGCTGGATCGTTTGCTGCTCAGTAGGATCCTGTTATTGATTATATAGGTACGTCCGAAATTGTCGCAATGTAAATCGAAATCTTTAGGACATAAATTTCTTGTTGACTTTCTTTTGTTCAATTGTTTTGTTCCTGGTTACTGTTCGTTCCTGTTCTGATCGACTGGTTTATTTAGTGGTTTCTTATTACTGTTGTTTATCATCTTTGAATATGTACTTCAGCAATTGTTGCTTTTTGTTGCTAATTGCTGTTCTAGCAATCACGCCGCCAGTATAGATTCAAGTTGCCCTCGATTATCTCAGGTTAATTAATCTCGCGAAAGCACGTTAAATATAAAACAGGATACTGGTCACATTGGAAATAGTACTATTCGTATTGAATCTGATAGTTGGCTGTATTTTCAAAGTTAATGGTTATGTTCAGATTTTGTTTTAGTAAAACATGGCATGCTCTTAATGCAATAACATGTAATGGCTGCTATAATTGTTCTGATTTCATTTCCCTGCCGTGTGAAGAGCTCCCCTTTACAGTTGGTATTATCATTTTCAAAATAAATAAATGCATCCTTAGCTATTCTTATTGGTGATAAATGGAATGTCTTTGTTATAATTCTCGTGGCTAATTTTGGTCGTAGTTAAAGCTTTAATTATCGAGACGCGCCATATTATTAGTAACGATTGCCCATAGTCCTCTTAATTAATCAAGGTGTAATATCAGTGTAAATAGGTCTCGACTCTTAAACTTTAGTAATTAGATTTAACATGATTAATTGTGTTGCCACTGTGGGTACGGTTCCCGTGACATAGTGACAATACGAACTTCGGGGGTGCCTTTTAGGTGACTCAATTTTAATAACTTTGAATAATAGAGGCTCTTGAATTAATTCGAGGCGTGCCATACCAAAGGAAATTATAAACATATGGCCCTCGTTAATAAATATTGAAATCCTTAGAAAATCGAGGTGTGCTATTTAGCGAATTCCATGGCCCTCGACAAACTGAAAACGCGTGACTTACTCTAGGCGCGTTAGTTTATTAATTGAATTCCCTAAAACTCGGGTGCGCATTTATGTGACCCAAATTCAAAATCCCGATGTTTAATTAGAAGGTGTTGCAGATTACGGGTGCATTTATGTGACGTGATTTGTGGCATATTTTGATTGACATCGCAATTTTTAATAAACTTTAAAAGCGGAAAAGTAATTAAAGTAAAATGCACTGTAGGCTGATAATAGGTTTAAAAGCAGATAATAAGTCGATATAACAATAAAGCGACCGTGTTAAAACCACGGAACCCAAGGGTGCCTAAT
The DNA here is from genome assembly GCA_002018475.1 of Nicotiana obtusifolia. Lineage (NCBI taxonomy): Eukaryota > Viridiplantae > Streptophyta > Magnoliopsida > Solanales > Solanaceae > Nicotiana > Nicotiana obtusifolia. The sequence continues at coordinate 182,892 of MCJB01029792.1, read as the reverse complement.
ACCTTCCGCGGGTTAACAGAATTCCTTACTTAGAATTTCTGGTTCGCAGACTTCTTTATGAGAGTCAAACTTTTCCTCGATCTGGGATACCGGTGACTTGGAACACCAATTTAAATTTCCAAGTGGCGACTCTGAAAATAATTCAATAATCCCATTTCGATTAAATGTCACTTTAATTGGAAAAACTCATTTTTATACATCATTTCCTTCCCGGGGAGTGTACGAAAAGAGGTGTGACAAGTTTTACAGGTTGCGTCTGATTTGAGTGTATTTTCCCACAAAAGCATTTGGATTTCGGGCACAAATTGTTCCGAAATCAACCCTTTATCGTGAGGGTTTTTATAAGAGAGGGCGCTCTTATGTTTACGATGCTCTTGAAGAGGACGTATCATGTTCATTACGATACTAGCATTTGAAGTATGTGTTTAACTTTCAAATGACAAAATCAATTTATTGTTCAGACAACAAACAAGATAGAAATAAAAGGACTTTACTTTATTCCTTTTATTGTCAAAAAGTACATAAGCATTCGTTATGCTAAAAAGAAATTATCATTTCTTGTAGCTAACTTATACAACTTGTTTCTGGCTGCGCAATCCCCGGTTCCGAAGATACAACTATATTTCTGATTTTCGTATTCCGGTCGACGTGGCAGTCATTATTGCCATATCCTCATAACATTTCCCTCCCCAGTGTTCGAATGCGAAGAATGGAATTGGAACACTGGAAGTTTTGCACCTTCGAGGATTCCATTAATAAATTTCTAGATAATCTTCAGCTCGGTAACACACTTCACTTTCCCTTAAGAATTTATACTATCAAGCCAAAGACTATGTAACAATCCCTTAGTGGTTTGTGCTTATGAACGGTTGAGTAACCTTTGTTTGATAGCAAACTTAATTTTCCGGTGGGAATTTTGCTATCGATCCAGAGTGGTTTTTCGCTTGTATGCTTTGCTATTAAAGGTCTTATTGCTGCTGTTAAATCCTTCTTGGTAGTTTGATTTCTGTTGATGCCTCGTTAAAAATCTTGCTAGAAAAATCCAATTGGGACAAAAACTGGACTAAGGGAAAAAGAGTGCAACACATACTTTCAGTATAAGTGATGTTCGTCAGCAATAATAGCTCTTGAGGTGTGCCACATTCCAGTTTCTTGGCAACTCTTCGCCATCCTAATTCTCCAACTCGTATGAACCTTTCCTGGCGACAGCTGAAACACAGAAGGGGCCTTCCCAGGTTGGACCTAACTTCCCCGCATTGAGTTCTCAGGTGTTTTGAGTTACTTTCCTTAGAACTAAGTCTCCTTCTTTGAAATAGCGGAGGTTGGCTCTTCGATTATAATATCTTTTTATTCTCATCCAGTAGCTCCAAGTTGAATAACATTGCTTAGCTTCGTTCTTTGTCTCTTCACTTGCTTGGAAATATCTCAATGCTAGGATCCTCTACTTCCACCGGGATTAAGGCTTCTGCTCCGTACACAAGGGAGAAAGGAGTTTCTCCTGTGCTTGATTTGGCCGTTGTTCGGTATGCCAATAGCACTCCAGGTAGTTCCTCGGGCCATTTAATTTTAGCTGCTTCCAGTCTCTTTTTGAAATTTTGTATCATCAATTTATTCATTGATTTTGCTTGATTATTTGCGCTCGGATGATAGGGCGAAGATGTAATTTTTTTTTTTATTTTCAAGTCTTCAAGGAACTTTGTGATCTTTGCGCCGATAAATTGTGACCCGCTATCGCAGGATATCTCTTTTGGTATTCCAAAAATGCAAATTATGTTTTCCCGCAAGAAATCCATCACCTCACGTTCGCCGATCTTCTAATAAGGACCTGCTTCAACCCACTTAGAAAAATAGTCAGTTAAAATTAAAAGAAATATTACCTTACCAGAAGCCAGCGGTAGTGGTCTGACGATATTCATTCCCCAATTCATTAATGGCCATGGAGACACAATTGAGTGCAATGGTTCTACTAGTTGATGTACTAGTGGTGCGTAGCGTTGACACTTATCGCATTATTGCACGAACTCTTTGGAGCCTTATTGCATCAGGGGCCAATAGTATCCTGCCTTTACTAGTTTCAGTACTAAGGAGTCCACGCCCGAATAATTTCCACATATTCCTTCATGGACTTCTCGCATAACGTAATTAGTTCTAGAGGCTCCCAAGCATCGGGCTAGCGGGCCTTGGAAAGATTTCTTGTGCAGTTGGCCTCCTTTGAAGCTATATCGTGCTGCTTTGGCACGCAGCGCCCGGGATGCCTTGGAGTCTTCGAGCAACTTCCCATGTTCGAGATAGTCGATGATATCATTACTTCAGTCCTAAACCAAATTAGTCATATTCACCTCATAGCTGCTATATGCGTCCAGAACGGAGTGCATTAGTTGTACTATCGTCCCGGAATTCGATCCCTTCATTTTCGTTGATGAACCGAGGTTAGCTAACCCATCCGCTTCTACATTTTCTTCCCTCGGGATATGCGTAATTGGCCACTCCCAGAATTGAACAAGCAAAGCCTAAACCTTCACTATGTATTGTTGTATGTGCTCCTCTTTGGTTTCAAAGATCCCATAGACCTGATTTACCACCAGCTAAAGTCACATTTGATTTCTATAACCTCATAATCTAGTCCTGGGGCTAATTCGAGTCCTGCCATCAAAGCTTCATACTTTTTCTTGTTAGTCAAAGGGGTCATTCTTATGCCCTGCCTTAGGGTTTCTCCTGAAGGCGTGGTTAATACTGTGCCAAGCTCGGACCCCTTTACGTTGGAAGCCCCATCTGTAAATAAGGTCCAAACTCCCGATGTCGATTTTGACACCATCACTGGTTCTTTGGTTGCCAAAGGCAGCTATCCCGGACTGAAATTGGCACAAAGTTGGCCAAAACTTGTGACTTAATCGTAGTCCTAGATTTATATTCTATGTCAAATTCACTCGTTTCGATGGTCCATTTGGCCAATCTACCCGAGAGTTCAAGTTTGTGAAGGATATTCCGCAGGGGAAAGGTGATCATCACAGCTATCAGGTAACACTAGAAGTAGGGCCTCAACTTTCAAGCGGCGACTACGAAAGCTAAGGCCAACTTCTCCAATGCGGGTAGTGAGTTTTTGCTCCCGTTAAAATTCTACTAACATAATAAATGGGAGATTACGTACCTTCGTCCTCAGGGACTAAAATGACGCTTAACGCTACCTTCGAGACTGCCAGGTAGATTAATAATTTTTCACCTTCCTCCGACTTTGATAATAACAGAGGGCTTGACAAGTACCTTTTCAAATCTCTCAAATCCTGCTGACATTCCGGGGTCCATTCAAAGTTGTTTTTCTGTTTGAGCAGCGACGAAGAAACGATGGCATTTCTCAGATGATTGGGAAATGAACCTGCTCAAAACGGCAAATCTCCTTGTGAGCTTTTGAACCTCTTCTATGCTTGATACTGGTCTGGGATGTCGTCGATGACTTTGATTTTATTGGGGTTTACCTCAATCCCCTTTTGTGACACCAGAAATCCTAGGAACTTGCTGGAGCTGATCCAGAACGCGCTTAAGATGATCACCTACGTTCAAATACTGAATAAGCATATCGTCTATATAAACTTTCATGGTTTTCCCTATCTATTTTTCAAACATCTTGTTTATGAGTGGCTGATAAGTGACTCTGGAGTTCTTTAGCCCGAAGGGCAACACATTATAGCAATATGTGCCGAAATTCGTTATGAATGAAGTCTTTTCCTGATCCTCTAGGTTCATCTTAATTTGATTATACCCAGAATAAGCATCAAGGAAACCTATTAACTTGTGCCCAGCCATTGCATCGATTATCTGATCGATGTTTGGCTGTGGAAACGAGTCCTTTGGGCATGCCTTATTCAAGTCTTTATAGTCTACGTACATGCGAAATTTATTTTTCTTCTTAGGAACTACTACTACATTAGCTAGCCAGTCTGGATACTTTACCTCTCGGATCGAACCGATATCAAGTAGGTGAGTTACCTCTTCTTTGACGAATTTATTCCTGGCCTCCGCAATAGAGCGTTTCTTTTGTCTTACCGGAGGGATGCTGGGATCCAAGCTTAATTTGTGTACGACCACTTCCGTCGGAATACCTGTCATATCCACATGCGACCACACAAAACAATCGACATTATGCTTAAGAAAGTCAATAAATCTAGACCTGATCTTGGGGTGCCTGTCCCCAAGTGTTATTTCCTGTATAAGAACTTTTCAAACAACGCAACTTGCTCGAGCTCTTCCACTGTGGACTTTGTTGCGTCCGTCTTTTCTGGTACCTGGAAGTATCTTGGCACCTGATAAGATTCTGACGCTTCTTCCCCCTAGTTAACTTCACTTGATTCGGGAGCAGGCGCCGGTTCCTCTAATTGTTATGCCACATGCTCCTTCCCTTTACTACTGGAGACCGGAATCGCATTCATCTCCCTTGCCGCCGGTTGGTCGCCTTTTATCTGCTTAATCCCTTTGGGAGTTGGGAATTTCAACTACTGATGATATGTTGATGGTACGACTCTCATCTTGTGCAACCACGATCTTCCTAGAATAATGTTGTAACCCATATCACCGTCCACGACCTAAAAGGGTTGTATTCATCATCCCCTCGGCATTTTGTGGGCAGTAGGATCTCTCATCGGGTCGTTACGTTTGCGAGGTTGAATCCGGCGTGGCGTTTTGTGGCCGGAATGATACTTCCGGTAAGCTTGGCTTGCTCCAATACCCTCTATTGTATGATATAGGCCGAGCTTCTTGGATCCACCAGAACACGTTTGATTTTAAAATATAATGCATTTAAAAATATTACCAATCCGTTGTTATGCGGTAGCAACTATCTGGCTGCGTCTTCTTCCGTGAAAGTGATGTCGTCCTCAGCGACTTCCCGGAGCCTTTTACCATGGGTTACTGTTACCTTCATCTTTTTTTCTGCCGAGAAAGTAACCTTTTTAATCTCGTTTCCCCCCAAAGATCATGTTGATCGTTTGGCGGGAAGGGGGGGGGGAGGTCTTCTCCTATTTTTGAGGGCTCCGCGTTATCACAGTTTCGACCGTAATTGTTCTTGGCCCTGTCACTTAAGAATTCCCTGAGATGGCCATTTTTCAGTAATGTCGCTACCTCTTCACGCAGATGTCAGCAGTCCCCAGTCCGATGGCCATTAGGCTTGTGGTATTCGTACCACAAATTAGGGTCCCTTTGGCTGGGATCGGACCTCATCAACTTCAAGAATCGCGCTTCTTTATTGTTCCTCATAGCCAATACCAACTCTACTACACTGACGTTGAAGTTGTATTCTGATAGCCTGGGATAGGAAGGATCCCGAGAACCTGACGCATCTCTGTCCTACAATGATCTGTTGCTCCGACCGCGATCAGTTCTTTTGTTGGTAACGAACCTGTCTGCCGGATGAAAATCTCTGCCGCGTCCTTCAGCCCTTTCATAGGGAAAAAATCGGCCCCTCGAAGACTGTCTATTTGTGTCGAAATCGTCTTTTAATTTTTCTTTATTCTTCTCCCGACATTTAACCGACGCCGGGAAGCCATTCTGATCATCTTTAATCCATATCTTGGACTCGTACCGGTTGTGTACATCCGCCCAAGTAGTTGTTTGGAACACAAGAGAGCTTTCCTTCAATTTTCGAGAAGCATCAGAACTTTACGGATTCAAACCTTTGGTGAATGCTTCACCCGCCCATTCATCCGGAACAACCGAGAGCAACATTCTTTCTTTTTGGAACAGGGTGACAAATTCCCATAGCAACTCGGACTATCCTTGTGCAATTCTAAATATGTCGGCCTTTTGGGACTGCACCTTTCTGGCCCAGGCATGAGACTTAATGAAAGAATTCGTGAGCATCACAAAGAAATCTATAGAATGCTAGGGCAACAACGAATACCACGTCAAGGCTCCCCTCGTGAGAGTCTCTCCGAATTTCTTCAGCAAAACAGATTCAATTTCGTGGGGAGCTAAATCGTTTCCCTTCACCGCTTTTGTATAGGCAGTAATATGCTCCTGGGAGGTCCGAAGTCCCATCATATTTCGGCACGTTGGGCATTTTAAACCGCTTCGGGATCAGTTCCAGTGCCAAGCTTGGTTTGTACGGTAACTGAGTATACTTCTTTGAGTCCAGCCCTTTCAGCACCGGAGGTGCACCTAGAGTTTGGTCCATGCGGGCATTCACTTCCCTCATAAACCATAAGAGTTTGCTTTTGAAAGGATTACTCGTTGTTGTGACCAGATACGCTCCCTCCCCCATCGAAGCCGACCTCGCCCCTTGGGGAGTTGTAGTCAACCCTCTATGTTGTTTGATTTGTGGGAGCACCGGGAGGAACTGGACCTCGTCCATTTGCATTATTGGAAGCACCCAACAACATCTGCTTTAGTTCCGTCATAAACTTATCCTACCGTGTGAGATGGCCTAGAATGACTTCTTGTTGCTCCTGCAGGACCCTTACCGCTTCAACAACATGCTCCTCTTCAGCTTCATCAGGAGTCGCCTCCCGAAGGTATCACGGGTACCGTCTACCGTGGACCGGCATGGCATCGTTCCCTTCATTATGGGTATCACTGATTGAATCTTCGTGCTGAGGCTGGTTTCCTTGGGCCTCAAGATTGTGTGTTTTGTTAACAGCGCTATCTGCCATTTTCTGTGATTTTTGCTAAGAACAAATAATCAAAACATGTTAGTGAAAGAGATAAGGATTAACTTATTACACGACTGTCTAGGCTCCACGGTGGGCGCCAAACTGTTTACCGTAAAACGGTGCAGTTAAATTTATACGTGATTTCTAGACAAGTGAATTAATTCGATCATGAAATAGTAAAATAATTGAATAAATACGTGATACTTAGCATTGAGATGAAAATGAAATAGCAGAAACTAGTAGTTCCGTGAGTAGGGTTTCTGGGCACAACAACAATGAAATCAAAAAAGCAAGAGGATAAACTTGTATAAAGCTTTTAATAGATTGTAGCGTAAGTTTGCCAGAAAATTTGTATCCTTTACAATGATAATAGGGCTCACTATTTATAGTTGCACCTAGGGAACAAGATCCTAGAATCATGTTATTCTTTAATGTCAATTACAACGACAACAAACCCAATATTCTCCCATAAGTAGGGTTTGGGGAAGGTAAGATGTCAATTATGAGGATTATTAAAGAATGCGTAACGGCGTACATGAATGACGATTTCTTTGTAACGGGCAGTGTACTAAATGTTGTAGAATATTCTCCATTAAATACAATCGGGTGGCAGGCATTTATTACATCTTTATGAACATCATTCTTTTCGGTAACAAATGGAACAGTTGTCTTCGGGTTTAGCTATCATCTACCTTCGGCTCCATGTGTCACTCTCTTATGCAATTACTTAACATAGCATATTTTATCCTATACAAATAGTTGTATATAAAATATTAATAAATACTTAATTCAATTTGAAATTGGATAGTTGTAAAGTAAAGGACGTGTAAGTCAATCCAATTTTGAATTGGATTGTCGTGAAAATCTGTCCACAATGACGTTCGGCATTCGGCAGAATATTTTCATTAAGAATGGGATTCAATGTTTCCGATTTTCCTTTAGAGGGGAAGTGATTCTTAAATAATATTTTTCTATTTTTTATTTTACATAAATATTACAGTTAAAGCATTATGGGAAAAAGGAGAGAAGAAAAGAAAAAAAAGAAAAAAAGGGTGTAATTGAATCCTCCAATTCAAGGTACTAATAATGAATTATATATGGAGAGAAGCAGAAGAAAATAGGAAAAGAGAAGAGGAGAGAGAAAAAAAGGAAAAAAAATATTGAATTGTATATAATTTATAAGTGATCCTTGTTTAGGACGGGTAATATATAAAACTAGGACAATGTTAGTAAATAAGTTTCAAATATTATATAGGAAGTAAAAAATCCCTTGTTGAATTCTCTATGTCCCAATTTGTTTAATACAGTAAAATTTTCAATTTTAGCCGTGATTTTGAATATAAATTTTTTAAATTTTATAATATATATATATAAAAAGCTCGTCTACTTTTCAAAATCTAAACTGTTTATCAAACAATTTTAGACGGAAATAATACTTTGTAGCGTGTGAGAGCAGAAAATTAGCCAAAGATAATAGTCACATGGCATTTTCTTTATTTTCTTTTATTTATTCTTTTTAAAATTTCATGGAAAAACTCGTGGAGTTTGAACTGTAAGTCGGAGTTCTATCATGTTTTAACGTACACCATTAAAAAAAGGAAAAAAAAAGTATTAAGTGGGATATGATCCTTGGTCCTTTAAGCAAATAACTCAACATTCAATCAAGTACACCATTTAGTTTCTTTGGAGTATGGGTGTGAGCAGATAATGCTAGACAAGTCTAAAAAATACTTACATAAAATATCTAATTTGATGGAAAGACCATGTGTTCCCGTGCTCTATATATTTGCCTACAAATCCGCCACTGACGACTAATCATTATATAATTTTAAAATAATAATTAAATATTAAGTAGCAATCCGAAAAATGACTATTTGCCCATTTTGTCATAGAAAGTCGCTTGATTTATTATGTTTTGTGGAGACTGGCCTTTAAATAAAGTAAGGTGCATGAATGACATTACTTATTGAGGATGTTAAAGAAAGACAGATTAAAAAACGTAACAGGATTAAATATATTCACGTACTATCGAAAAAAGTTTTAAAATACCATATGTTGTACTATTTGATCATCTTAGCCCCTATCGTTATACTTCGAGTCAAATACCATACTTTTACCTGCAGAAAGGCACCCGTTTGTGAGGTATACCAAATCCTACTCTATGGTCTATTAGGGAATATATGAGGCTCACTTGCTCTAGATTAAGGCACCCAAAGCTTACTTTCAATCTCCTATGAATAAAATAGCTGGCATTGATCCAGTTGAAGTTATTTCTAAATGTTTTCCTTTACTCCTTTTTAGGATGAATAGGTAATTCAGGAGCAGAATACGTCATGTATCTGTAGAAACTTTAAACCAAGGCAGAAACTCAAAGCTAAAGCACCAACTAATAGTTCTTTGTTCAGTACGTGAACAAGAACCAACATTGCTATTGGCCCCAATGCATCTTTCCCTCTAATATCATAAGCTGCGTGCAAGAAGTGGACAAATATATAGAAATATGTGGTGCAGTCTAGCAGTAGACTAAAATGCCCATAATTGAACTCCAAAAGGTGATGCAAGGCTGCTGCAACTACCATAGGGATGGCCTCGGCCATAAGTTTTGGCTTGGCACCAATTAACCGGTAAGGTGACATCTCGCGATGCCAGTAACATACAGAGTACCACGAAAGTATATGAACCCCCAGCAAACCACCATGAAAATTGCAATGTAAATAGGGTCGGGAAAATCTAGTAGAGTCAGAAAGGACATATACGTACACCACCAGGGTGTTAGGGATTGTCCTGATTTTCTTATTATATTTGGTTTTTCTATTTCTTGAAGAAAAAGATAATATATTTATCATAATTGAGTTTTCCTTTTTGTAGAAGGAAATTATAAATCTCTCATATTTGGCTAGTTCTTTTTCTGGTAGGAAAAAGTTTGGACTTCTATAAGTTGAGGATTCTCCCTTCTCATTTAGTAGCATTCACAATGTAGCCATATGGGGTTTGAAAGTCGTGTTTAGGGGGAGAACTTTACTGAACAAGCGTTAGTGTGTCACTTGTGTTTTCCTCTTCGTGAGGTTGTTCTCTCGATATTTTGTACTCTCTTTTATATAGTGGATTGCTCATCTCCATGGTGGACGTAGGTCAATTGACCGAACCACGTTAAATGTTTGTCTCTTTTGGTATATTTCTCGTTTGTTGTCTGATTTATTTTCATTCAAGGTTTGCTTCGCTAGCTTACGCATTACACCTGATTTTTTCGGTCCTAACAAGTGGTATCAAAGCGAGGTTCAAGACATGTTCATCTTCGCAAGTTTAGTTCTAGCCGCAACCTATTTGACAGAAATCAAGATTTTTATTTGAGAAATTTGACCAGAGTGCTGCTCACGTTGAAACAAAGTTTGTGTTGGAGATTTGGAGATACGACCTGTTAAAGATTATGTAAAGAAAGTAAATCAGATTTATTTTGTCAGAAAATTTAGACCAAGGGAGAGAATTGTTAGGGGTTATCCTAATTTTCTTACCATATTTAGTTTTCCTATGTCTTGAAGAAAAGGACAATATATCGATGTATATAGCTTTTTTTAAAATGAAAACAGCTTTTTTTAAAATATTTAACGATCACTCAACTCCGTGTATTGACAGATTGCCAGTTCTTTACTTCTTGCATATATGAATCTTACAAATTCACTCCCTCCAAAAATAGAATATTTTTCTAGGATTTGAGTAAGACTTTTCGAAGGTGACATAATGTTTACTTATCGTCGTAGGCTTATTCAGGATTTAAAGGTGGTGGGCCGCGGGGTACATGAGCTATTGTCGCAATTAAACTTTTAATTTTAAGGGTTTTACGCAAAATATATGACTATTTTTAATATATATATATTTATATATTTAAAAAAATTGCCGAAATTAATGCGTAGGTCTGCTTTACAGTCACAGAGAAGTGAGAGGATATGCATGATTTTTCATTTAGTAGCTAGGAAATGTAAAAACTGTTGGGAATAAACTCCATGTAGAAATAATATTTACAGTAATTAAAGCAGAATAATAATGAAGCATCGAGATACGATATTAGCAAGAATAAAAGAGTGACAATGACACCAAGATTTTTACGTGGAAAAACTCTTCTGAATAAGAGAAAAAATCACGGCCCGAGACGAGCAACTGATATCACTATAACAAGGAATTTTACACTTTGTAGATCCGAGTAAAATACTCCAAAGACTACAAACAACGCTCAAAAGAATTAACCCTCTTTTGATATTCTCACCTCACTACTATATCGCTCACTCTCTATTTTTCCTAACAGACTTGTCTGTGAACCTCACTCTTTCTTTCTCTCTTTGTTGGTGTATGAAAATGAGAGTTGAAGCTCTCATTTTATAGCTAAAGCCACACTCTCTAAAGCCTACTATATTTGACAATTTACACACACTTTTACTTCTTTTTCTTCAATGTTGACAAGGTTGGCTACCAACCAAAAATATTCAACAAAGTTGGCTACCAACCAAAGAAATTCAACAAAGCACATATCTATTACTTTGGCTTTTGAATGAGATGGAACTTATCAAAAACAACTATGTTCATGCTTTATGAAAAAGATCATTAACATAATTACTTACTATTTTATAAGTACTTATCGGTGAACTAAGTTATTAGTATAATATACTATTAATTTAATATCGTTGTAGAAATTCATAATCTTAAATCCGTCTTTCTCCGGTTGGATACGAATACCACAGAGAGAATACCAGTACAGCAGAAGACGATACCATGATTTGCGTCAAAGACTAACAAGTTGATTAGCCATGTAAAATGGGTAAGTCAAAGGTGCTAAAAAAAATGATTCAAAAGGAACCTTTTCTTTTCTTTTTTTCTCTCTTTTCTTTTTCTCCTTCGTTCTTTTTTCTACACTTAATCCCAAAGGAACCTTATCTTTGCTCGATCGGTGATTTATAAAGAAAAGAATAATAAGAAATAGCCATAAGAAGCAGAGAAAACTTATCATATCATCTTCTCCGAATCAAAGTTATAAGGTTGGTCCTGTTTACTTACCCAAGAACTTATCCCTTCTTCATAACCATTAACAGAAATGCATCTCGTGTCCACCACCCAACTTGATATATTATTCGTGCACTACACACTTTAAATAGGGGACCATAATATTTATAAACCATATAATGAAACAGAAAGAAATAAGGTAAGGTTTAGTTCGGTAGGTGTTTGCTTAGGTACTATGCCTTTGGATACATTCGAATAGTTATTAGATTATATGGCCTCGTGAAACTTTGCCAGCAGCTACACCATGACTCCTCTACATGAGGCTGCTATATAGAAATGTGAGGCGCAGAGGAGTAATTATATAGCCAAGGCATATAGGCGACACTAATCGAGCTTCTGTCTCCTTTGCTTGTACTTTTCCTTTGCGGTTTGCAGTCCCTAATTACTCATCTTAATTTAGACCTGAGAATTCCTTTTGGTCCGTTCAGTAGGGAGTTTGTTAATTTCATATTTGTTCACTTCATAATATTTGATAAAACATTAACTCTATTAGAATTTTAAAGAAATATCTTCAAAAAATCCTCAACGGTTCAAACCATTGTTGTGTTTCACTCTCATCAAATATACCTTACATCCAGAAAATGGTCCATATAGGAATATCACACGCATGAATTATCGTAAGAGATGACAATGTGTATAAATAATTGATTACGCCACAAGCCAAAACTCGAAAATAAGAAGAATAAATTAACCTCATAGAGTGTATTATAAACTCTATGATGATCATAGAATATTTGATTTTGTCTAGTTCTTATTTTTTACATTCTTGCTAATAGATGAGGTTTTAGCCTCAATAGGAGTTGTAAGGTAAAGTTTAGCTCGGTGGGTGTTTGCCTAGGTACTATGCCTTCGGATATAACCCAATGGCTATGAGATTATATGCCCTCGTGAGACTTTGCCGGCAGCTAACCCATGACTCCTCTACATGAGGCTGCCATAAGGACATTGTGAGGCGCAGAGGAGTAATTATATAGCCAAGGTATATACGCAACACTAATGAAGCTTTTGTCCCCCTTACTTATTTTTCTGTTGTGGTTTGTTTCTACTATTAATATAATATTATAATTTACCAAAAAAAAGAAGAGAATAAATTAACAACCGATTAAATTGACTTGACTATGTAAAAAACTTTATACTATTAGCGTATATAACTTAAATTCTAATTAACATCCGCATCTACCAAAATTTATGTGCATAGTTTCATTCTCATATAAAAATGTAACATGCACGCTTATTACCACACCGGGTATTAATGTGCTTAAGAGGGGGTAAGGATGGTTAACGACCTTATAAAGAATACCCCTTTATATACATACCATCAACTGAAGTGAGACTTTAGCGCTCTCCACATATTTAGGAACATTGAATATTTGGGGTCGTTTGATAGGTAATATTAAGTAAAATAATTCATGTATAAAAATTTAATCCGTCTAATATAATATTTGGTTGCTTAATTCAATTTATGCATACCTAATACATGGATTACTTATACCTCATAGGAAGACTTAGCTAATACCAAAGAAACCAAGGGATTACTAATCCCTGTATTAACTATACCTGAATAAGACCCTAAAATTACCTAACATGCCCCTCAAACCCTTTTCCTAAATTTCTTTATATACAGAAAGAAGAATATTCAAGGGTATAATTGTAAAGAAGATTTTGTACAATTTTAAACCAAGCACAAGCTTAAATTATATATTCCATAGTTAATTTTTAATATAATGAACCTAACACTTGATAAAAATAATTCCAACACTAATTTCTGTATTACTAATCCCTGCATTACTAATCTCTACATTACTTGTGTTCGTACCAAACGACCCCAAAGACTATATAAAGAAACCAGACCATTCCCTCGACCAATTTGGATTCTAAAACAATTGATCACGTGTGACAAAGGCTTTTCATAAGAAGATGCGGGCAGTGCACAACAGAGAGAATCCAAGCCACCAAAAGGCTTATCAATTCGAGGAGAGAATAAAATCAACAGGAAATTAGGAGAAGGATCTGGACTAAATTGACCGTCCTTCTTGAACTACCTAGCTATGTACATATTTTGTTTCTCGTGTTGTATGGCTCTAGTTTGTCCAGAGCATATATGTGTTAAAAAGTTTATTATAAATAATTTATTACACTTATTACAGTATCTAAAAGATACTCCAAATAATTATATGAATCATTCATGACAAGTGATTTAATAATATACAATTTACTCCGTGAGTGCATAAGTTAAATTTTTATAATAAATTGAGAGTGCACGCATGCATGCACATATATATGTGTGCGCGCGTTATATATATTACGCGGCGCCTTCCTGAGGTTCTTTAGAAGAGCGACGTAAGGCTAAGCAATCGATGTCAGTACGATTGTCGTCCGTCAACTGAGGTCCCCTCCGCACGCTAGATTAAATTGTCAGTGCCATGCGGAAAAACTAATATCGTAAGCAACGAGAGAATTGAAAGCAGTAATTGATGATAAATGCTGATTGTATTGATGATGATGAAAGCTATTACAAAGCTAATGCGGTGTCGAGGGGGAGAGACACCAGTACAGAGAAATGATTGCTTGCTTGAATGTTTGAATGCTTGATCCCCCCAAATAATGCTTAAAAAAAATAAACCTAAGTTACAAGAGTTGACCTATGAAAGCTGTAAGTGCATAAAAATGACATAAACCTACTCTATATTTACAATGAAAAGGACTTAGACTTCTACAAAGTAGGAGCAAGTCCAGTGGCAGCAACTTTGTCTTGAGCATCAGGGTCTGCGCGCGCGACAGTATTTGTGTCTGCCTGCTACTGGGAGCTGGCGTTTGGATCATGAGGGATGCGCGCGGCATTGTCTGTGCGCGCGGCATTGTCTATACGCGCGGCACTGTTGGCACTCGCAAGCCGCTGGGCTCCGGCAAGGAATGTTGGTGGGGCAGCAGAGGCACATGCGCGCTTGTCACTTGGCGCTGTCGAGACCACAGGGCCAACCGTAGCGCTAGGCTCTGAGAGGCTTGCAAGGACGCCACGGGGCGCGTCCAAGGGGTCATGGGGCGAGGCTGGAAAGCCGCCCATGACATATACCATGCAATATTATAAGTGTAAATATTTTAAGTTAGAGTTGATTTACAAATTTACTAATAAAAAACTAAGTAACAATTTTTCCCTTACAATCAAACACTATTCCAAAAACATGAGTGTACAAATACATTCTAGTGAACATTAAAAAAAAGTTAATTTAGAAAATTATGGAAGTATAGTGAATACAACAATTATAATTGAAAAACTCATACTTAATAGGTGTGAGAAAGAAAATTTTTCATCTTCTACTAATTAATATCAGCCTTTCTCTTTTTGGCCGTTATTTAAGAAGTGGAACGGGCCCTATATTTCTCTTTGAGGTTAAGCTTACATATGTAACCCGTATTTTAAAACTAATTCTTCTATCATTTTGGTATAGTTGTATTCACTTTCTTTTATTTTCTTTTCTTCTTTTGTGTGTTTTTATTATTGTATGTTGTTTTGTACTTAACAGACAAATAACATTTGATTTTATATTCTTTTGAAAAAATATGATATTTTATGATCGAGTTTTAAGTTTTATTTTTTCACACAACATTCTACTTTTATCTTCTTAAGTTCTTCCAGAAAAAACAAATGCATGATTTTTAATTTCTATTTTATAATGCATGCTATTTTGTTTAATTTTAGTTGTTTTGTATTTAATTGACGAAATTTTTTAAAAATTTGTTTCTTAATTTCTTCCAGTAGAATATAGTACACATAGTTGAATTTTAATTTCTATTTTATTTTACATGCTAACTGCACGATAGTAATAAGCTTTTAACTTTGGAATTGCCTATTGGTTAAAATCAATCTCAAAAACATGAGAAGCAAATTTAAGATATGAAACAAAATGTTAAGCAAGTTCTTTTTGGAAAAAAACAAAAGGAAGTTATAGTAATTTATATTGTTACTGAACTACGACTTCAGGCTATACTTATGCCAACAATGTTACCATTATTAGTACCATAGAGTAGCTAAATTTCTTTTTATATTGCTAAGTTTCATTTTGTTTAGCTTTTAGTAACATAAATAAGCTAAGAGTGGTCAAATCTGTTATGTGATATATTGATTTTATATTTACAAGATTATTCTATACATAGATCCATGTTTACCTTTTATCCTAAATTCTATTAAACTTTATTGCTCCCGATCGAATTCTAGCATACCATGTTATTTGATTTAACTCTTGCAAGGATACAAAGTAAGTAAAAATCCAAACAATTCCAATATTGGCCTGTATTTTCTTTAACTTTTCTTACAATAATAATTATATATTATATTTTTAAGAGATATTAATGTTGACAACAAGATTTTTATCATGACAGGCAGTCGAAATGTCATAATACAACAGACATTAAAAAAATATCTATAAAGAGAAAGGTATGCTATATCATATCACATATTTGAACCTCATAACATTAGAATAATTTATTAGAAAATATATTACATATCCAATTATTTTGAGTTTAACTCCATATTGTATATACAATTCATCATTTTCAGCTAGTACTTTTTTGCTTTATATTAATCGGTTTTAAAAGTTCGTATTGTTTGACAAAGAGATAGACATACACGTGCAATGCGCATGTCAAGAACTAGTATATATTAAACACACAAAAAAAAATTAGTTTAAGTAAAGAATGTTGCAACCTACTCAAGCAATGTTAATACACCGATGGAGACCGATCTAGGAATTTGAATTTATAGTATGCATGAGTATATATTATTCCTATCAAGTACTCTTCTATTTATATAACATTTTTTCCTTATTGGAAATTTGTTTTCAAAAAAAAAATGATATATCCCTGAAATTAAAAATAATTTAATTTAAACTTCTCATTTTACTCGTAAATGATATTCTTAAATGTGAACTAGTATAAAGTTTTTATCTTAATGGGCCCACAAACTACGAATATCAGGCCATCCCTCGAACTTTATTAAGTACGAATTAAATAGAGTTGAAAGGTGAATGACCAGATGGAATATATGTATCCTCCAAGTTGCCCGTTGTGTTGGAACGAAATAGTATCTTCTGTTTTAAGTTTGAATAGTTACTTTTGAAGATCGGATCAGTAACATGCATATTTAGATGAAGCATCTAAATAAAGCTCACTATCTTTTTGAATATTGTTCTTTTCTGGTTTTAAAAAGGATCCCACTTTATAAATTTCATCACCGCTATATATTCCTTTTCAACCCCAAAAGCTAGCTTATGAGATGAGGATTGCCCAAGACTATATAAGAAGACCATCAAATCCCACCGATGTGAGACAACTCAACACACCCCTCACACCCAGACACTAAACTCCAAAAGCTAGCTTATGAGATGAGGATTGCCCAAGACCATATAAGGAGACCAAAGACCTCAAATCCCACTGATATAGGACAACTCAACACTTATAAATAGGGTAGAACCTGAACAACCCCATTTCCATCTAAACTCAGAGCTTCAAAAAAAAATATATACCCCTAGTACGTAAATCTCCATCTCTTTAATTTTGCTCCTCCTTACATATTATACTGTAAAACAATTACTCATCGGATCAAACTTCAATTTGTTTGAAGTTTGCGATCCGATGGTGTGCTTGTTTTAGCTTAAGAAACCCTCCCTACAAACCCTAAACTTTTCATAACAAACCCTAATCCGTTCATAACAAACCCTAAACTTTTCAGAAATTAAGAAGGCATTGATGGAGAAAGTAGAGAAATTGGCATCAGAAAATGGAGTAATGATATTTAGCAAGAGTACGTGCTGCTTGTGCTACGCAGTGAGTATTCTATTCCGAGAGTTAGGGGTGAAAGCATACGTGCATGAACTGGATCATGACACAGATGGAAAGGAAATGGACAAGTCCCTGATTAAAATGGGCTGCAATCCTTCAGTACCAGCAGTTTTCATAGGAGGGAAATTGATTGGTTCAACTAATGAAATCATGTCTCTCCACCTTAAAGGCTCTCTCCTTCAACTCCTCAAGCCATATATGCCTGTGTGAAAATTAATGAAGGGTTAAGGTTTGGGACAACTAATTATTATGTTAATTAGGGTTTAAGAGAAGAACCAAAAATGAATAAACTTGGGTCGATCGAAGGGACACTAAGCTAGCTAGTCGTGGAGATCAAGGTCTTGATCCAGAATATTATTGTAATTTCCAAATGTTATTTGATCACTATTACTATTAGTCAGTGGTTAGCTACGTGCAGTCTGGCCTTCAATCCGATTAGGGGCATGTTGTTCTTTCTCCTACGCCTAATGCCTTACTTTATTAAAGAAGACATCTGTCCATTCAATCGGAATTAATATATATGCAGCTTAATTAGTTGTTTGTCTACGGACAATTAATATATATCCATTTCCTCAATGATAAAGTTGCTTTATTACATTGCGCCCCTTAATTAATTTATTATCATTTGCTTTTCGTTAACTTACTTTGATCTCACTGGCCTTGTGCCCTTGTGTGATTTTGGTCATACAATTTAATTAGTAGTCCCTTTTAAGTATTTAAAATGAAATAGCCTCGTATTGCATAGCAGTCTAGTTATTTAGTTCAGATGGCTTTATACATATATATATATATATATATATATATATATATAGACAAAATATTAATAAAGCACTTAAAACTATGACTGTTGGAATCAAATTCGCAACTGTTATGACAAACCATTATAATCAACAATGCTTACGGTACCTGCCGTCAAAGAATTTGATCATTCTTCTTAATTAAACTTTAAGGTAATAGATAGAGTAGACGGGTGGGCATCGGCTGGTTCAGTTCGATTTTGTAAAATTTCGATTCGGTTTATTCGATTTCGATTTTTTATTTTAATAACCGAAAATCGAACCAAAAACTAAACTTTTAAAAACTATAAACCGCAAATCAACCGAATAATCGAAAACTGAATAAACTGAAATTTTCGAACTCCGATTTTGAGGTATGCGAACTTTAATGCGATATTCCAATTTCCAAGTATGAGATTGGGCCTACCAAAACTCGCTTTTGGCACCATTCATAGAAATAATTTGTGTATCTAATTTATTCTAAGTCTTTATAAACTTATCATGAAAAAGAATATGAATATCTGATACAGAATCTCAAAATATTCGATGGAGTACTAATTGAAGATCTTTATAAAATCAATCATTAAATCTTTTGTACACTCTCGCGTTACAACTATATGACTCAACATCTTATAATTATTTGGTAAGAATAAAAGCTAGTGAAAACATGGCATTTTGATTATAGTACATGATGTGAAAAAGGAAAGTTTTGATGAAAGTTTTTAGCTCATGAATTCTTGGGCATTCAAGTTGTAATTTTCTAGGAAAAACTGATACTATATGGTTTAAATTATTCAATCAAGTTATTTAGCACATGATCCAATCCCAGTTTCCAGTGGAATTTGTAAACTAGAAAAGAACTAGAGATTATAGGGAGTAAATTAAGTTTCAGAAATACTACTCAGTCAAGAATCTTGAATAATTAATCAGTCAAAAATTCTCCCTGTTGCTTTGGATCGTTTCGACCAGGTATTTGAAGAATCCATTTTTGTTTTCCTTTGCAACAATTTCTGTTTTCTTATATAATAGTTTTGCAAGTTTATATTGAATTTTCAGAGCATCAAATTCCCCTCAGTCTTTAAATCCTAAACGAACATTGGTTGAAACATTTTATTATATATTGCATTTTCCTGTATCATCAACTTTGCTTCGCTTTATTTTATAGAAGAAAGAGACCGAATGAGAGTGAAAGGCAAGGGCAACGGATAGAAAGGAGAGTCCCTCGCGCGAACTACTACTACTAGAAAATGGTGAGACTTTTAGTGAAAGAAGGACCATAGAGGATCGTATCCTAAAGGAGAAGGAGGAGTAGGAGGAGTCAGTTTTCTTTGAAGATCGAGGAATGTAGTGTCGGACAATTATGAGAAGTCTTCTACAGAAGAAAAGTCTG
This sequence comes from Nicotiana obtusifolia, assembly GCA_002018475.1. Taxonomy (NCBI): domain Eukaryota; kingdom Viridiplantae; phylum Streptophyta; class Magnoliopsida; order Solanales; family Solanaceae; genus Nicotiana; species Nicotiana obtusifolia. The sequence continues at coordinate 163,198 of MCJB01029792.1, read as the reverse complement.
AGTAAGTGGAGAGGAAAGATCTCCAGGGATTCTTATCTCATTCCATTCCAGTGGCTCAACCAGTAACCAACGGCGAAAACTAAAAAATCCATGGTTTCCCGGTAGAACGTTTCCCCATGCGACGCCGACTTTCAATTTTGGACTTGTTTGTTAAGGCTAATCGCCTCTGCCAACTTATTTATGCATGGAAATATTGACTTTTCTAGTGTTCAAGGTAAAAATTGGTGCCTTTTCCCTCTTTGCTTCTGGGATTGAAGCTCTTCCGAATCATAAATCTCTATCTGACTTGTGAATAGTTTTATCTTGTTATATCTTTGTGATGCTGCTAGCCCCTAATTACTCAACTTCATTTGCCCCATTTTTTCTTTCCAGTTGTTTACTTTATTAGAAATGGTGAAATCAACACATCCTTTTCCTTTTATCTTTAAAATAGATACTCTATGGGGTTGGATACGATCGAGTGTATAGGAAGCATTTGTCTTGGGTTTCGAAGATCGATGTCGATTGAGGTCGACCACCGGTAAATCAAGACTGGGACATCGAGAAAGAAGTCTTGGGTCGGATATCGTCAGAACGAAGTTTGAAGCCGAAGCGTTCGAGGTGATATTATCGGAACCGTTTCGGGTAAAATATCTTATGGTAAAAATACCAGATTCGTGAAACGGAAGGGCCGGAAATCTCGTGACTTGTAAACATCTCGGCGGAAATCACGGCCCAAATCAGCAAAGACGTTGAACCCAGTGATTTTAGGGATTTTTACCTTGTAAATAAGTCTTTTACCTTGTATGGGACTCTTTTCTCCTCTTATATAAAGAATTCAACCCTACTGTATACGACACACAACATACGATCAATATACAAAGTTAGCATATTTTGATTGTTCTCATTCTTGTTCATTCCGTCACAGTTGAATTATTCAATGGTTCGCTTACTCTTTCACTTATTTAATTTAGCCTTTATTTATCATTCATTCTTTAATTGTATCAGGCCAAGTCACGTATCCTTAATACCACGTACAAATTAAATTGTTACCCGTAGTTAAGGGTAAACAGATACTATGAATGATCTAATACAAGATGCTGCAGCCAGATGGGTCATGTTCTCCCTCTGCGTGCCTCTCCCCTCCCCTGTGTTGAACCTCTCCGCGCCTCTCGCCTTGGCAGGATTTTCTTATCAGAAGTGCAGGCGGAGCTGGAAGGCTGTGGTTTCTATTTTGAAGATGACTAGGTTCCTAAAGGGCTGTGACAGAGACCGAAAGGTTTTGGGCTTCTTCTCTTGAAATATATCCGTGCATTTCTATCACATCTGAACAGATAGTTAATTTGGTTGTCTTACTAGTAGCTGCGGTAACATGAATATTTATTCTAGGATATCTCCAGGATCTTTGAATTCTAGCACGATACACTAATGTTTGGTGCTTTTTAAAAATAGAATCCATTTATGATACCTGGTATTGGAGTCAGCCAGCTCGGTAGCAGACTGAAGTGGGGTGGGACAGTGGCGGAGCCACCTTATAGGAAGGGGTGTCATCGCAAGAAAAATACACTGTGTAGATAAGTAATATATGCATATATACTATGTGTTGACTCCCTTAATTTTCTGGTATATTTAATTTTATATATTTTGACACCCTTTAATGAAAATTCTAGCTCCGGCACTGGGGTGAGGTGTACAACCTCTTCTTCTAGTGGACTATGATGGACAACTTTTAGATTGTACAAGCTCCGATCTGGAATTTAAGAAATGCATAAGTTGACAATGTTTTCAAGTGTGTTATAGTCTTTTCATTGACATTGCTACAAATTTATGATGTTTCCTTTTTTGCAGAGGTACTAATAATGTGTCAAGTTCCACGAATAAAATAAAAATAGCATGTCAAGTTTTCATTCCCGTTTGGTTATAGGATTTCCTTTGAAGTTCTTTTTTCTGTCAGGTGTTACAAATCTATTACTAACTAACCTGTAAATAGTTACATAGATGATCCCCGGATATTGTCACGCCCCAAACCTAACCCCGGCGCAACAACCATCTGATGCTAAGGAACAGCACCAAAAGCACCTTATAAGATAGAGATTATGATAATTGGCCCCTAATCAAAAGGTCAAAATCAACTAAGCATAGCATTCTGTTCGATTCTGCAGACTGACCTAGTCAAACCGACAATAACACAATACTACCCACGGTGCTAACATATGTCTATGGAGCTTCTAAAAATAATGAAAGAACATCTATGCTCGTGACATAGCCCGGAAGTAATAAATGGATAAACTAATAAATGGCGGAGTCCCACAAACAAGTATGTAGACTCACCAAAATGCGAAGGCAGCAAGTACTCCTAATTCGCGTGATCCTCATGTACCTGCTCTTCTATGTCACTTAACTTATGGTCAAAAACAACAATGGTATGCCTGAGTACTGAATATTCAGTGAGTGTCTTGGGGCAAGAGTTCATATAATAAGATAAGATTAATAATACATAAAGTGAAACAATATCGAAGGAACAATTCAATTAAATAAGCGTAATGAATCATGTATTCATTAGAAATCAGCAGCAAAAGATCACTGCATTTCACATTCATTGTCTGAAAGTCCCATCATGCTAGTACATGCCAGTGTCATGCCTGTTCTCCTTAGACCTTGAAGTGGTAACTTTTTCTGAAATGTTGTCCTCTCCGGTTATGCTTGTTCATAGTCTTGCTGTGTTCGATTTATGTTTTCGCAACTTTATTTGAGATGCCAAATTTGTTCTCTGGTGTTTCTTTCGGCTAATCTCTTCGATAATGAACGATGGTGGCACCTTTCTACTTTTGTTCCTTGTGTGAGGACCGAAAAAGTCAGGTGTCATGCGTAAGCTAGCAAAGCAAACCTTGAACGACGATAAATTAGACAATAAACGAGAAATATACCAAAAGAGACACAAACATTTAACGTGGTTCGGTCAGTTTCCGCAAAATGTGACAATATTGGAGCCATTCATCTAGCTCACAATCCAGCTTTTCATTCCCGTTCCAAACATGTTGCATTGGACAATCACTTTGTTCGTGAAAAGATTAGTCATGGTGATCTGGTGATCTCTCATGTTCTTACCTCTGAGCAACTTGCAGTTTTATTCACCAAAGTATTGTCTTTTTTCGTGAGCTAACAGCCAACCTTCACGTTCATTCTTAGGGTGTTAGCGTTATCTTTTAGTCTATTAGTTGTATTAGGACTTTATTTGATTTATTCTTGTAATTATCCTTTTCATATATTGTTGTAACTTCCTTTCCTTATAAAGTTGTAACTTTATCTTATGAGTGTAAGTCTAGAAAGGGAGAAAGACTCACGCTTCGACACTTCAGTTTATCTATTTCATCTATGATATGATTAGAAATGAAGATATTAGGAACAAGATGGGTGTGACCCTAGTAGAGGACAAAATGGGGGAAGCAATTAGATGGTTGGGGCATGTGAAGAGGAGAATCACATAGTGTGAGTGGTTGGCCTTGGGGGGTCTATGAAGAGGTAGAGGTACCGCAAAGAAGTATTGGGGAGAAGTGATTAGGCAGGACTTGGCGCTGCTTCACCTTACAGAAGACACGACCCTTGATAAGAGGTGCGGAGGTCGACAATTAGGATAAAAGATAGTAGCTAGTCATGCGTCTTCCTTGTCCTTACCAGTAATATTAGTATTAGTCTTGTATTTTGGTATTTTCAGATTTCTATCACTATTTATCGGTTCTTTTGCTTTGGTTATCTTATTATTTTGCTGGTGTTACTGCTTGTTACTACTGCATTTTCTTTTTTATCTTTTCTTGAGCCGAGGGTCTATCGGAAACAATATCTCTACCTTCTCAAGCTAAGGTTAAGGTCTGCGTATACATTACCCTCCCCAGACCCCACTAGTGGAGTTACACTGGGTTCGTTGTTGTTGTTGTATATCATAACTTTTTGCTGTAGATGGATCGTGTAAAAGAAAGATTTTATGCTGTCAGCAAGCATAATAAAAAATTTGCCCAGTTCTCTCCAAGTTATACCTATACCGTATGATGGACAAGCTAGTGTATCCAGTTTCAAAGTTACACTCAAGAAACAAGGAAGCAGCTTCACTCAACGCAGATTTAACTAGGAATTATATAGTCAGTGATCACAGAACATCACAATGCCAAAAGAAGAAGAAAGAAAAGGGCTATACACTCTTATTCACACGTTCAATACAGCATCAAGAAACTGAATGATGTCTTCTCCTCTGAAAAGGAAACCGACTTTCTGAATTTGCTTTTCCCACTACTGTCTTTGAATCCTTTATTTGGAATATTGCATTGAGCTTACTCAATTTCTTGGTAAATGACTTGAATAACTTATTGGCAGTATGTGGTTTTACTAGCTCCTGTTTCATAGACACATGATCTTTTTCTAAATCTGTAAGCCTCATTCTCATTCTTGTTACCTCAAGCTTCAATTCTCTATTTTCTCTCCTCACTGATGCATAATTATCTCTCGGAGAAATGCATCCGCTTCCTACTCCACTGCCTGAACGATGAGGAAACTGACCATTCATTGACCCAAAGAATAACTGGTCTTGTCCCCCATTCATTGCATTTCTCAGTCTGATTTGTTCAAAATACAGCACTTGAACTGCCATTTGTACAGGTAACCGCTCGTTTTGTGCAGCATGACTGCAGCCTTCTTGTGATAGTTTCTGGCAATCAATAGTTTTGCAGAGTTTATACCGTTCCGAGTCCTTAATGTTCGGATGAACCTGCGATAAAAATTTCATGTATCGCGTTCAAACACACTAACACGTGAAAATGTCCATTAAGCCTGCAGAACTGTGGACATGTGTCATTTCATTCTTCTAAAGGAATAACAAGTTAATTTCACGTATCATCACTGAACTTTATCCAATATAACAAGTGTAAACAGAACTATTTTTTGTCACAACATTAAAGCAATTTAACATCACCTAGTATAACAGTAAAGTCGTATTAAAGCTTACCTTGAGGAAAATATCTACAGCTCGATACAGTCCATCATCAACTAAACGGGCATGGTCTGGAAGTAACTCCGCCAGTGCTGTAAACTTTAATGGTGTTAGATTTGAATCTAGTGCAACTTCTGCGAGATAATTGTCCAGTAATTTTGAAACCTTAAGAATTGAGCTTTGCTTGGGAGATCCAGGGCTGTCAAAGTCAAAAACCATTCTGCATTCATCTCTTAGTTGGTTATCTTCTACATCATCCTCATCCAAATTTAAGAAAATGGAAAATATCCTTAAGATTGAATCAGTGTCATACAAAGGGCTATGGTTGTTTCCATTCCCTTTTCCAGGTATGAGAATATCCTCAAGAATCGCTTGATGTAGTTGTAGACCAATGCGCCTTTCTAGATCAGATCTACAAGAAGTAGATGCTGATGCTACTATTGCAGATTTTAACAAACTCGAAAGAAAGGCTATCGGGACTGTACTTCTCCTCGACGGTGTTGGTAGCAAGCTAACCATTGTTTCAACGGTGACCCTTTGTTTCTTTTGTAGATCCAAATCCAAGAAACTTCCTTTAACCAAACGAGGATCCTTAACAGTGAGTCCCTGAAGAGAATTTTGGGCATAGTTAATCAAGATTCTACTTATAATATCTTGTTTAAGACCTTTCATTTTAAATGCAGATAAAACCCTCTGAAACAATTCCAGGTTCAGCACAATTAGTGATTTGCCCCACCAGTCCGACGCTGTCTCTATATCAAGGCTTTTAATAGGTTTGGATGGGAAATTATGCTCCAATTTCAAAAAACCAGATGTAAGTTGCTCTTTACAAGCATTATTTGCAATAGCATTGATTAACCTACTTGTGAGTTTGACTTCTTCTGATATTGGTAGTAGTTTCTCGCAGCTGTGAAGAACAGACACTGAGTTGGATATGTTTGGGAATACTGTGTCCTTTAAGAACACTTCGGTTCGTATTTCCAGGTTTTTATCGGAGATGTCTTCTGTCATTTCCAGGAAACTGGCTGCACATCTTAGCATTGCAACATTTGATATGGTAATCTCAATGTTCGCTCCATAACAGAACTTCGCAGCGAGTTCAAATGCTTCAGATCCACCTGGAAGACCAGGAAGATTCAGTCTTGACATCTGTGAATCTTTTGCCTCAAGCAGCAGCTTTCTTATCCTTCCACTTCGAGATACTAAAGGGAACTGCAAAAAGAGTCTATATGCATTACAAACGCGTCCAAGTGGTTTATTTTTCCTTCTTTTTTGTATGGATTTTCCTATTGAAAAGGGGCCGGACCACAAGGGTCTATTGTATGCAGCCTTACCTTGCATTTCTGCAAGAGGCTGTTTCCACGACTCGAACCCCTGACCTCCTCGTCACATGGCAGTAACTTCACCAGTAGTTACGCCAAGGCTCCCCTTTTATTTCATCTAGATAGGACGGCAATTGTGTGGATCGACAACTTATACAACTAAACTTATTATTATCCTTTCCAAGCTACCTGTCGACTAACCATTAGTTAGCATGACTGTTGTTTTTGCTAGACTTGAGTAGCTCAATAACTTATGAAGGGAATCAGTAGATCAAAAACAGAGGAGCAAAGCAAATTTTGGTACAACATTATTCATACCTTGTGAAGAGCAAAATTAGCAGCTCCAACATCTATTGTAAGATCACTAGAAACATCAGATATTGGCCTGCCACAGTAAATTTGGTCAATATTAAAAAGCTTTTGAAGAGAAAAGTTGTACCTAAGAGAAATCATGGAATAGAACAATATCGTCTTAATAACAACAACGACGACGACGACGACAAACCCAGTGTAATCCCATAGTGGAGTCTGGGGAGGATAGTGTGTACGCAAACCTTACCCCTACCTTATAAAGATAGAGAGGTTGTTTCCGATAGCACAACATCGTCTTAATAAGAAGAAAAAAAATGATAATCAACTTTTTCACTAGAAGTGCAAGTTACATGTCAAAAATAAAAAACTGGAATTATTTTAGAGTCGATATGAAAGTTATCTAGATACTAGCAGATGAAAATTTGAAGCTACAAACAACATAGGCATAAGGTAGACAAGCTGAAAATTAAACTAAGCTATAATACCATTAGTATTCTGCTTTAAGAGTCAATTTAGCGAGTGGTATATCATCTTCTGGTTCATTCTTTGAAATTTATCCCTATTTAGTTTAACAGCTAATTATATGACTCATATCTACTTGCTTGGGGCCCTCATAAGGTAGACAAGCTGAAAATTATTGACATAACTATAGCTGTCCACACCATATGTTGAAACAAGAAAACGATCAGCCAGAGTGGGATGTGAGTTCGGCCGAACTCAGTAGCTTTTGATCAAATCATGTATTTGTCTTAAGAAATCTATTGAATATGTACAACTCATTAATTTAAAATCCATTTAACTTAAAAGGAGTACAATCCCGAATCCATAAGGTTCAAATCTTGGCTCTGCTTTTGCGATCAGCTTGATTGCTGACCCAAAGGAGGATGCAGATATCGGTCTATAGGTTCAACCAAACATTCTCGACACATAGCATAGGCATACATGTGTGCGTGTGTGAGAAAAACAACTAAAATTTTAACAAATGTTAAAATCTGGAAAGTGGTTTAATGCACCTTGTCTTTTTGGTGGTTGGAGAATTTATTTACACCATTGTGTAATCCCCTAGTTATAAGCAGTCCTATTTGGAAATATCCAAATATGGTGAGAACTAATTAAGTCATTAGGAGAAAGAAGATACCATTCTGTAAGATGGGCTCTAGACCTCTTCACAGATATGTTTGTCTTCAGTTCAGCAACTGTAACTACTCCCATCTTCTCAGCAAAACAAACAAAGCCTCACACTTCAGCTTCAGCCTTAAATTCTCTGTGCCAATCAGTCCTTAAAATTAATTAATATGTTTTGATCAATAGCTATTCTTTGTAACAGCACATCAAAGTCCTGAACTAAGCTTAACTTTATTTGCTGGCATTTTATCTCTCTCTCTCTCCCCTTCTCTCGGTAAGTTCTTTTTTGTGTCAAATATGGAAGAAAAAAGCAGAGAGCAGGAGAAAGTCTCATGAACTCATACAAAGCCATTCCAATTAAAATTAAACGCTAAGGGGTGGTTTGGTAGGCTGTATTTTATTAAGTAAAATAATTTCTTTATAAAAATTTAATCCGTCCAATATAATGTTTAGTTGCTCAAGTTAATTTATATATACCTAATACATGGATTACTTATACCTCATAGGAGGGCTTAGCTAATACCAAAGAAATCAAGGGATTACTAATTCCTGCATTAACTATACCTGGATAAGACCCTAAAATTACTAAACTGCCCCTTAAACCCTTTTCCTAAATTTTTTTATATACAGAAAGAAGAATATTCAAGGGTATAATTGTAAAGAAGATGTTGTACAGTTTTAAACCAAACACAAGCTTAGATTATACATTGCATAGCTAATTTTTAATACAATGAACCAAACACTTGATAAAAAATAATCCCAATACTACAATCCATGCATTACTAATCCCTGCATTACTTGTGTTCGTACCAAACGACCCCTACGCGGAATAAAGCGTGGGATTAAATTTATATTTTATTTAGTTGGCAGGATAAATTTATACCAGACTTAATATTGAATATCCCATCTTATTCATATTATCCCTTCAAACTAGGGATTATTTTATATCACCTCCCAAGTAGAATAAATTAGTCCAGAAATTATAATCTCAAAATTATAATTGCGAGATAATTTAGTCTACGTACCAAACGACTCCTAAAGGTGTATTTTAATCATGATAGCAAGCCCTGCTTATTTTTCAGGTTGCTAAAGTTAATGATAGTATAAAAAAACTTAAACTTTAATTATAAATAAACGTCTAAAGTACATTTAAGTTAGTAGTAATTAGTTAAGTCAAATGATATATTGCTCCTCTTAGTGCTATTTGACGGTGGAAAAGTAGCGGGGACTTTTTCACCATGTTTTGGTTTTTTATCAAAGATGTTGGACTTCATTTATGACAAAACTCTCAAGTGGTTAGTAGTGGGGCAGAAAAGTTGTTTAAATGAGAAACAAGTTTTACAACAGTAACAACGCCAAGTTGGGGTCGACAATATGAATTTAATAAATTTTATACTGGCCGGTAATCTATCACCAGAGGCGGCCAGAGGGTGAAGCCACTAAAGCCGGGGCTTTAGGGTCCCAATTTTTTTTCTAATCCCTACTTAATATCTGATATTTAATTTGGAGTATTGATTAATTTTAATTCATACTGTGTAAAGTCCATTAAAGTGAAAACCACTCATTAGAAGAAATATTTTTCACTCCAAATACTCAAATAAAGATCATATCATATCCATCACAACTCTTCTGGTGAGACCCCAAATCTTTTTAAGAAAATACTAAGTATTTCAAAGTAGAAAAATTAAAAGTTTTATATATAAAAAAAAAAACTTACATTTATCATTAGAAAATGAGTAATATACTAAACCTTTTTTTGTTTGTTTTTTCTCGAATTTTCATTACTTCCACAAGTATATTGAAGCATCAAAAAATTAGTTTTATATAAGTTATCAACTTCTTGAATCGAGTTCTATTTCTTAGGATAGAGGCGAATCCATAATTTGAACGTAGCGAGGCACCATTATCGCTAACATAGATACGACAATTATATTAATGACAAGAAAACTTAATAATTGCGAGTTCATGACCGAAAGAATGTTAAAAAAAATAAAAAACCTCACTCAAGTAAAATCAAGATTAATAAAGGTTTGTTGAGCAGCCAAGCATAATCACAATCGAAATTGAAGCTTGTACTTTGCCGAAGTAAACATTGAAGGGAGAAGGATTTTTGGAGGTTTTCTAATACTTTTTTTGGGAAATTTTTTATTGAATTAGTTATTTTTTTTACTAGTCAATAAAATCGTGATACTTATAAACTTATTTATTAAGATAAAGAAGGTAATTGACTTCTTGCTTGTGATGTACCATGGATATATGTCTACAATTTAACCTCTTTTTGTGAAATATTATCTTTGTAGCTGTCTTTGTTTCTAATAATAATAATAATAATAATAATAAATTAGAGATGAAGATTAGTGACTAATGGAACTAGCAAATGGAATATCTTATCCTCTTTTCTATTTCCTTTAATCATTTTATGTCTCTTTATTAATTTTTTAATGTCTAGAAAGATGTATCTTCAATTGAGTATTTGACTATTTTGCATAAATCATTTTCTGGGTTACCGTTTTATGTACTGTCCTATATACATGGGGTTTTCCAATCCTACAGGGTGCAAGTGACCCCCACAGCCCTACGTAGGTCCCTCTCTGACCTAAAATAAATAGTGTCACATAAGAGAAAAATTATTAAAAATTTTATTCTCAAAAAGTTAGAAAAATCTACTTTAAATATAAATATATATTTTTTAAAGGAGGCTTTCCATTAAAGTTTGACTTTAGGCCATCAAATTTATTGAGCCGCTCCTGTCTATCACAATCCATTTTTATTCTGATTTGTGACCGATAATGTGAGCAAGCTCGCATATAATTGCCCAATTTAATAGTCTTTGCTTACTGAAAAAGCCTTAGAAGATGTTGTTCCAGGTGACTAACTGGGGCACTGCTAGCATGCACGCGTAATTTTAATGAATGCAAAGCACTGTTGTCCTTTGCTGATGACATAATCGCCTTAGTGATTTACACAATTCATCAAATCATGGGAAGTTCTAATTTTTAACTTTGAGCCACACAAACTCCATTTTTTAGCACTAGATATTTAAGGGCTTATGTTGCCCTGACAGCGTAAATTGTTTTTATTTAATCATGTTTTTATTTGCATGTCACTAATAAAGTAATTAGTGGTAAAAATATCTCTATGACAAGTGTCACTTAAACTATATTGATAGTATATCATCTCAGGGGCAGATCTAGAGTTTCGTCGTCTGATTTATCTGAACTTTGTACTTTCAACGTGGAACCTAAATTTATATGTAACAATGCATTACGCAATAAATGATAGTTTGAATCCATAACTTAAAACATACAATGAATTCAATGCTATGAACCTTAATGGTTGAATCCATAAAATTTAAATCTTAGATCCGTCTATATATTATCTAGTTCATCATAGCATTGGGATGAAACATGGAGTGATCCAACTCAGTATTGCTCCAAGATAGAAGAAGTGTTATGGGGGCAATGATTGAAATGACACCAATTAAATACCAAATTCTTATTTGGCTGTTGTGGTTGCGTGGTTGGGATCATGATGGGATCTGCAAACAGTATTTTTTTTTCCTGAAGCTGTTACGTTGACAATAAAAATGTACTTACAGAGTTACAGATTGTTCAGGACCACATTGCAGGCTTTCTCCCAACAGGAAACAAAAAGATTAATCTTAAAGAAACAGTCGCTTTTTTATGAATAATTTATCTGAACTCTGCTGTCTCTGCCAGTGATAACACAAGGGAACTTGAGATCTCACATCTGGGGTGCTTGCTTACATAATCTACATTTCTTTTCCTATTGACACATCTCAAATGCTTTTCCCTTAAAGTCTCAGGCACCACCAACATATCTCAACATTAACATACTATAATAACTAATCCCATAACTTCTTTGATTGACTGATCCACAATCAATAGTAATCAAAGAATTTTAGTAATATATTTAAAGTCTTATAAAAAATTAATTCCATTGGCACCTGGAGCAACACTAGTTCTTCAAACTCCAAGTGTATTTTCCGCACAACTGATGCTGTCCTTGCTGTAGCTTGTTCGCATGAAAAATTTCCAATCTTGCACTTAAAAATAAGTGAAACTTGCATATTATAGTAAAAGATCTTACAAATTATGTTCTTTTCTTGTTCTTTCATCGAGGGGTTGGTAAGATTTGAACCTATGAAGAAGAACAAGAGCAGCCAATAGGGATCTAAAACGATATTTTTTCCATGAAAAGGTCCAGAAGATTGGACCCACCAAAAAGGTTTGTTGCTGCAATGATGTGTACACAAAAGATGAAACCCCACAAACATAAAATTTTAACAAATTCAAAAGAAACAACTCGATAATGCTCTTTATTTTTCTTTTCCTTTTATTTTCGACTCTTCTGTGCATGTGAGATTCTTAAAATTACTTAGGCAAATTCAATCGCAAAAATATCAATCAAGAGAAAAGAAAAATAAGAATTGATCGATGGAGTTATGAAAGTTGCTATACATTTCTCGAATGGTACCGTCAAGTATCCGGTTCATACTTATGCACAAGAAGGGGTAACAACTTCTAATAGTCGGAAGGTAGAGGGAAGGGGGGAAAATTCCTTTTGTTTCATGTTGTGTGACACTCATTCCTTTCAGTTTGCTCCAAGAAGGACTTGCAACTTCTAATACATGGAAACTCTATATCATTAAACAACTTGTTTTACCATTAATAACAAGCTCTAGTACCCATAGAAATGTCCTGACATATCTAAGACCACAATTTCTAAAGGCAGTACCAAAAGTCTCTTAAACTTTATACCTATCCGGCAAGTTGAACAAATGATGAGATTTTCTCGAAATTATTTCTAAGTTATGGCCATAAGATAAGGGAACACTTATGAAAACGCCTTACAATGAAGTGAATAGTTCCTGTTATTTGAAATTTATTGTTCAAAAAGGAGACTAGCGGGGCCATGAACAGGTTAAGATATTATGTCCACATTGAACCAATTATAATCCAGGGAAAGTATTGCACAACTAGAAACACCAAAGCATAGAATTTACAAAAAGATGCGGCATATAAATGACATGGCAATCAGGAACATCAGGAAATAAATAGTGCACGGCTGAAATATATACTGCAAGGAATTCAAGTGCCACCAACTTCTGAAAAAAAGGTGGTGATATTCTAACAACTGCACAAGTTGCCTACTCAGGCAAGGTCAAAAAAATTCTCTGCTATTGTCCTTAGCTAATAATCAAAACCCAGCTGTACTCACACTTCAATAGTGCCAAGAGCATTCAATATCATCCAGGTATCAGCCTGTTACCTCAGGCCAAGTACTTGAACAAGTTTGGGTTCTCTTTGTCTCTTTCCAAGTAGTCCCGAGTGATAAGATCTTCAATCCGCTTTTTGATTGCTTTAAAATCAGGCTACACACAAGTTTTATAATTTTAGGATAGGTACAATAGAAAATTCAACAATTAGAACACAAACAAACATATCTCTCCAGCTAGAGCCCATAACTATATTTCATAAAACTATTTGGGAGGCGGAGAAGACACTTGCAAAGAGAAGAATATGATAAGGTATTGGCAAATCTTGGATAACAAATTTGACACCTCAAAGCACAGAATTACCAGGCACTCCACATATCCTACTATATACCTCATAGTTTTGAGGCGGTCAAACATGCCCGGCACTAAAGAAAATATACACATATATAACAAACTAGAGGGGTCAAGCCGTGGAAACATCCTCTTGCAGAAATGTAGGGTAAAGGCTGCTTACAATAGACCCTTGTGGTCCGATCCTTCTCCGGACCCCGCGCATAGCAGGAGCTTAGTGCATCGGGCTGCCCTCGTAGGTCATGGACAAAGTGACATTTTCAGTTTTTTGTTAGCAGACATCCTTCCCAGACAACTTGGGGGTTGTAGGGGGAAGGGGTGGGGTTATTAGCTTACTTTCCCTCAAAAAGGTCACTCCATTTTGGACTGCAAATAACCCCTCTTTTCACGGAGAAGTCAACATCCTCCTGTTGCCCCTCTGTCATATTAGTAGGTAAGAAAAGAAAAATAACAGGAAAAAAAAGGTACAGAAAAAAAAAATCTAATAGAGAAACTGAAAGATTGCGTTCTCCCAGCCTATATTAGATGGCTAGTCAAGCAACAGGCTCATTATAAAAGCAACCTTCAAAAGCCAATCATGCACCATAAATGCAAAACTAAGAGGGTAAATTGTACTTAATCCTTCTTTCCCGAATTTTTTTTTAATAGTCAGAACTAGGAGCAGACAACAAGAGATAACAGTTGGAGATATTCTATCAGCAAACCGATCCCTAGGACATCAATAACTTCTTAAAACAAAATAAAACAAGTTTTAAGCAACACGCAATTAGATAACAAGCAAGAAAAAACGGAATGTCCAATGTGGAGCAACAGTGTCCATTTTCAAATTGAAGGTCACGGTCACCATTTAGCCAGGCCAAATTATGTTGCTTTCCTAAATAGAATACCAAACCTGAGGAAATCCAGAAGATGAAGTGGCATACCTTAAACATGCGGCTCAATTGCTCAACACACTCTGACACGAGCTGCGAATGGGGAAGCACCTTACGGCTCTTCATTATGCGCACAATACAAGCATCAATTGCATAACGTCTGTCTTTGTCAACATCCTCGACCACTTTTTTCCTTTCATCTACAGGAGGCAAAGGGATCTGGATGGTACAAATAAGGCATTGAGAAAAAGTGTCCCAGATGCACATATAGGGAAAGCATCATAGCAAAATATAAGTAGCTGTAAACAGTATTTATACCCTAATCCTCCTCATTCTGTCAGTAAACTTGGAGTTGAATTCAAAATGATCTGTTGATGAAACAGTTCTACCGGTAGGCTCTTTAGTCAGAATTTTATACTTGGCGCATGACAGGGATTGAAGCAATCTGACTAAATCATCGTCTGCCAAATTTAACTGACTTTTGATATCTGAGTAACTCAATCTATCCGAAGCATTAAACAGTAATAGAGCAGCAGCCTGAAAATAAGAGCATTAAATCAATAACAATATTTGGTATCTGACAGGGTGTTGCAGCGAAACAATTTCACAAACTGTTCACCTGGTAAGTTCCCACAATCAGTTCAATAGTTTTTGGTTCAAACTTGCCATTGATGTTACATGTGCCCAATGAATAAATCCAAGTCAATTTCCTGTGTTTCGTTTTTGTCTGATAAAATTCCTTGAAGACTTCTACACACTTCACCTGAGATACCAACAGCAAAGAGTAAATCATACATAACAACAAAGCAGGATAAATCAAATCAGAAGCAGCAATTGAATTATTATAGATCTCAAGAGAAGCAGATCTCACCATTTCCACTGGGAGACTAAGATCAGAAGATTTATAACTAGGCCAAAAGCCAGTTGTAAGAACTGTGACAGTCAAATCTATTCCAGGATTAGCTGCCGAGTTGTTGCTGAGATATTCCTGAAAGTGGTTCTGATTTTCCTTCGCTAACGTCAAGTCTGTCACCTGTTTTTTTATTTCAAACCATAAGTTTCAACAAGACATTTCCCAGGGGGAGGATAAAAATAGAAGCAATACACTCTCCTCACCATTCCCTCCATCTTTGACGTAAACTGCCCACCACACTGCTGCTTTAACTTTGTTAAGATAAGCCTTTCATGGTCGTCATTGGCACTTTTATCAAAAAGCAATCGCCGAGAAAGTTTCTTCCTATAAAGTTATGAAGACAGCATATATCCAATGGTTAAAGATGTAACAAGAAACTAGTTACTCAGCCAAAAAAAAAGTTCGATGTAGCTTCCAACCTGTAGAACTCAGCAAACAGGTCTTTGTCACTGATATATGCTAGAAGCTTGACCACCTACATAAAACATAAACGGTTATGATCCTATAATAATAGCTGAAAGATTGACAGACCACCAGAAAGTGAAGCAGGATGTTTGTTAGTGCTACCTTATCCAATGTTTCCTCAATAGCATCATCACTGAGTTTTTCACTCCCACCCTTCTTAAGGATATTATCACAATAAGAAGCAAGGAGCTCCGCACTAGAACAGCCAGCAACAACTTTGTTACAGAAGACCTCAAATGCCTCTTTCAGAGCCTATAGAAGTTCAAAGTTTAGACATCAGAAATCATATTCCAAATTATTCAAGGTAAAAAGCATAACTCGACAACAACAACAGTTGGATATACCTTGTGAAAGAGAGAGTTATTTGCAAAACAGTTGGTCACATATGCCATATACTTGTCATGCAGCTCAATAACCTTCCTAACAAAGACCTGAGGAAAGAGAGGGGTAAACAAGGTTGAACCATCTCTCTACTATTACATAAAAATTCAAATTAAGTAAAATTTCAGAGAAGTGGATTTACCTGCTCCTGTGAACCACTGGAACTTTCAGCCTGTAGAATTACATAAACATCAGTATTTCAAAATACACTAATGAGTTACTACCAAAGGAAAAAAAATAGCTCGCAAATCATAAGAACAACATGTGGATGCAACTTCACATATATGCTTTTATTTCTGCTAATGCTTTTTAATCCACTCAAATTCCTTATTTTCTAGATTACTTGATTATTTTCAAAGATTGGGTTGCTTAAGCATAGTCCTCTTCATCTTCCCTCGTTTTTTCCTACTTATAGGACTCCCCGCACACCTAAGATGAAACTTTTTCTCCTATCTATCTATCTATCTATATCTAAATCTATAATAATAATAAAAGGATAAAAGCAAGAAAAATTATGCTAAATGCTGAACGACTGATATGACTTTTATGACCTTAACTATTGTATAATTTAAGGATAAAATTATAAATCACCGAAGATTGGGATTCTTTTTCGACATAAACTACATATGTGCCGACGCTACAAAGTTGATTTTGGGAAAATTCTTTTGAGACTTTATCGTTTTGGACTATTCCTTTTAATTGGACCTTAAGTTTTGGATCATATCAATTGTTCTGACAACATACAAAGTATTGATCTTTTTTTCTTCTTTGTTACTGACTTTTTCTCAAGTAGTTTATGTTCAATAAAATTTATTGTCTAAAAATATCCTCGAAATATTAATAGACTTTTATGACCTTAAATATTTGTATAATTTAAGGATATAATCGTAAGTCTAGAATTTTTTATGACTTAAACTACACATACGCCGGCCATACGAAGTTGATCTTGGTTAAAATTCTTTTTGACTTTATCCTTTAAACTAATCCTTTTAATTGGACCTTGAGTTTTGGATTATATTAATTGGCATCACAACATACAAAGTATTAAACTTTTTTGTTGTCAATTTTTTTTAATTGACATTCTGGAACCGAAGCAATAACTGCTATAAAGTAAGGAGGTGCGCAGGGGTTGTTGTTTTGCACGCCTACAGAGACTCCAAAAGTAGCGCCACTCAATCGAAAGAAACACCAGAGACCAATGAACCCTTACAACCAGTTCAGATACCACAGTGGAAGTGGGACGAGATAGCCATCATTAACACCGGAACACCCGCCATGAAGGTCACTCAAAGTAACCTACTCGAGCGAAATATCTAACCATCCTTTTCCCTGTCAGATGTGGCCTTAGATTCCAATGTCCCTTTCCGCTTCACGCAATAGCATGCTAAGGACGATCGTACGAAGTCAAGGGGTAAACTCGAATAGGATAGGATTGTGCACGCCGGGCCCTTCAAGTCTGATATTTTACTCTTGTAACTAAACCGTTCTATACTCAATTAAGGAATAGAGTTCAAAAAGTGTGTCCACCTCATCACCCCGAAGAGCAGTGGCTATGTTCCTTTATTGATTGTCTAATAAACTTCTCTCTTTAAGGAGCTTTTCGGGTCGAAAACCTATTCGACGTCAGAACCCCCCTTGCTTCACCATGCCCAAGCCGGAAGCATTTCCGTTCTTCCTATTCCCGCGGTAGAAAATGATAGTAGCTCTGTGTTTTATAGGCCTTGCCGGCGGACCACTATCGTCCCATTCTTGAGTGAGCTGGAACGCAACCACCTTATCCACTTAACACATGTTCAATAAATCAGGACAAAACAATTGATCCAGTTGAGAACGTAGCGTAGGAGAAAAGAAGAAAGTTGTGCTTGCTCTCACCTTCTTTATTGTGTTGTAAAAGGTGCGAAAAGGAACCCATTATTTGATTGAGCACGACGTGGTCTGCTAGTCGCGTGAAACCATCCAACGGAGTATCATCAGCCCCCCTAATAGTTCTCCCAATCCCGAGAGAACCCGAGATGTTAGCGATTAGTCAGTCTGAGTCCAGGTCTTCCCCGATCCGAGACAGGTCAACAATCGTGGAAGTAGTGACGAACCTTGTATGTGTTCCTCAGCAAAAGGAATTTGTCCATTTTTCCGCCGCCATTACAATGGAACTGCATCTGCCCTAATGGAAATGAGAGGCTTTATCTCCTCACTTGCTGCTTTCTCTACTGATTTCCCTCTCATCCCAAACTTACCCTTTTTCCACGAAAGCCCTCCTTTGTTTGCTATCAAGAGTGCAAGTTCCCAACATCGCTCTGGTTGGAATTAGAGAAACTAAGTTTGTTTCGATATGAAAAAATAACCAATCATGAATAAAGGATAAGTCAGGTGTGTACAGACTATGGCTCCTTTTTATTTTCTTAATTGCTTTCAGTGCGGGTATATGATCGGGACGACGACTCTTCTTACCCATAGCTACCATTCCTAAAGGTTCATCACTCATTGCCTTTCGAAAAAGCCCCTCTCCCTTCGTCTATGCGCTTCTGCTTAGTATGTCGTTTATATGCTTCTTCATAAGCCAGAGCCTTATGCAATTATTAAGGCTGGGTGCTATTGTACCAGTGATGGAGTGGCTTGAATCAAATCGTTTGTCTAGAGAGGATGTAGCGATAACCAAACCTGAAAGTCTCTTCGTAAAAAAAACACCTTTTTAGATGCAGGATATTTAAGAGGTGGGTTAGTCAATCCATTTTTGCCATTGGAGAGGCACTTAGCAGCCAATTCCACAAGTCATCACCGTATTTTGCCACATACGTGGGTTGAGTCCTCCACGGCCTGTTAGAGCTCTCTTCAACCTGCTCATGGCTAGATCGATCGATTTCGGGTCAAATAAGAACTAGAAGATTCCACCTCTGGGTCTCGAAGACTGAATTGAGATACCAACCCTAGTCAGCAAGCTAAAAAACTTTCTCAAGAACATGGAGAGCGGGGACTCTTTAACCTGGCGGATATGATAGCAAATCGAAGGGGGTGCGATAGGGCATCATCTAACCGAGTTGGTGCCAGACTCCTTGGAAGTCGCCCCTGCTGATACACTTGTCTTTCGTCTCCTTGATAGTTGGAAGTTCTCCAAAAGTATTAAAGTGGTGAAGTACTCAAGGACAGATACGCTCCATTATTGCCTCCTATTCTTGAGGGAGTGATCGGGATTTTATCTGTCCTAACAGCGTTCGAAGCCTAACATTATTGCAAGCGGAATCTAGGATAAGAGGTCTTGTCGGTATGGAACCTACCCGCCTCTTAAGCGCCTCTCACAACGGACTCGACACCAATGGGGCGGGATTAGTCATCTTCTACCTTACTCTGCTAGAACAATTGTGGCACTTATTTGATTATGGATCTACTACCAGAAATTCAATGCGTAATCTTAGCATTCAATGTCCTTTAGTTCCATTATGACTATAATATAAATAATAAGGGTAGGGGGCGCTAAAGAGCAAGAAAACGGATGCGCACTTCGCGCAGCTGCTACACCCTTGCTTCTTGCCTTATTTTTTACTAAGAAACTAATCTAAATAGAAGCCTCATCCTGTTAGTCGAGCATAGCTGACGCTACCCTGGGCTTGCACTGAAGTGACTTGCAAACCCCCGCACGGTAAAAAGTTTTCTTTTTATACAACTCATGATATCTTTCTTCTACGCATATTTGAGATTTCTCAAGTAATTTATGTTCAATAAAATTTGACTAAAAATTAAAAAATAATTATGTAATTGTATCAAGATAAAGATTAAAGAATTGATAAAAGTAATTAATAAAGATCAATGGAATGTTTTAACTGAAGTTGTTAACGCATGTTCCACCTTTCATTGTCGAGTTTACTCTTATATGTCTTAACTAAAATTGTTATCGCATGTCCTACTTTTTAATGTCGAGTTTACTCTTATATGCTTTAATTGAAGTTGTTACATCTTTTATTATGATATTACCTCTTTATTGTTGAGTTATTCTTATTTAAAGTTTTCATTCCATGTTACCTCTTTCATTGTTGAGTTTACTCTTATATGCACTTGATTGATGTTGTTATTATACGGAATATCTTTCATTGTTAAGTTTATGCTTTCATGGGAAGAGAAGACATGATGTTGACAAGTATATTGTAGCACATATCTTAACCTTTGTGTTTAATCTATCATTAAAAGAGATTTAAGCATAATAATAGAAAATAAACCAAATCAAGTTTCAGCCTTTCGAATTTACGAAAACACATCTCGATAATCCAGACCTGTATTGACAACTACCGGAGCAAGTTGTAATGGAGCCAAGTGGCTTGATTAGATACAAGATTGAAAGTTCATTACTTTTGACACAAGATATTTCGTGCATCGCACGAACGTAGAGCCTAGTAGTTCTAGAAGCATGAAAGTAATTAAAATAAGAAAAATGGGCCAAAAACCATATTGTCAAGTGAAGCACAACATGAATTTAGCCAACTGACCTTGTTACTTGCTGAGTCTTCAGCCTGTTGCACCAAGACCATGCCTTCAGCAGTGACATGCTGCAAAATATGTACCATCATAAAATGCTTAGACACCCAAAAACGAAAAGAAAAAACAAAAAAACTCAATGAAAACCGTTATATTGCTGAACGGATATAGAAGACCAATACCTGCTTAAACATATTTGCAACTGGTTCCAACCCTTTAGGGATTCTGTGGAATAACCTATACATTCGAGATAAATCCTCTACCTGACATGAACAGAGAGTGTAGGAATAAGGGATAAAACAAAATAATCAAATAAGATGTCAAATACATACCGACTATCAGACACCTAATATGGAAGGAATTAATACCTTATCATCTCTAAGCAAAGCTCTGCATCCAGAATGCTCCTTCTCAAGCAATTGATTGGTATATACAACCAATAACTCATTTTGCACTTTCTGCAGCACAATGTAAGTCTCAACTTTGGAGAATCGATACAACCAGAGGCACATTTAACATAACTCGTTTCAAAACTGAACAAACTTAGCCAGCTAAATATCAGGTAAAAGGGAAATCAGCATATAGAAGTTTATCATGGCAAGGACAGCATGGATTTATAAATGAGAACCTTATTTAAGTACTGTAAATAACAATGTCATGGAGTAAGTAAATAGCTAGTGCAATTTAACAAAAATCTGAAACTGTTTATTTTGAAGTACTAAATGGCTTTCTCCAGTAGTAAAGATGCCACGAAAATCCTTATATTTCAATTTTCAAGTGCCTCGTTAAATTCCAATACTGACCTCCAGAAGTTTTGCCTCGCTGCTAGAGTGTAAATAATGAGACACTCTATCCTTCTCTTTTTTTAAGCACTCCTCTGCCTGTTTTAGGAATAACAGGTATTAGAGTTCATTCTGGGATATGGACACAACCAACTTATGCACTAAACGGAATTGCAGATAGGTTTTTTACCTTCAACATATAATCTGGACAAGAATCTTCCACAATCCAGTTTGATGCTTTTCGAGAATAATATGCGGCAGTATCTTTTAGCATGGCATCTTCAAAGTCATTTTCGTAGTACTCCATCTCCCCCATTCCAATTTCGACAAATATACCAAGCACATTCTTCAATAAAGCTCTATCAATCTGCTCACCCTCACGTTCTTGATCAATCTGATAAAAAAGGATTGTCATTGAGACCCTTATTCCTAGCATACAGTATGATACAAAATTGTGTAAAATGAAGAACATGACACTTGCCAGTGCTATAACTGCATCTCTTGCTTTACTTTTCAGCTCCTGATAAACCTATTATCAACAATCAAAAAAGTAAATATCATGCACAACAACCATATGAAGAGTATTTATCCCAGAAAAATTGAAACATAAAGAAGATAAGTCAACGAAATATCAGTATATCAAATAAAATTCCTAAAGACTAACCAAATCACGGAAGCATGTCAGACCAACTTCATTAAGCGCTGGGAGTGACCTTCGAGCAATAAAATACCGATCAAGATAATGGAAGAACCGTGAAAGCCACCTGACCATAAGTTTATGATTTGCCCATCTTTTTACAAGCTCCCTCAGCATAAACTCATCATGTTTCTCTCTCAAAGAAGACAGAACCTAAAAAGGAATACAAAAACAGATGAGAAACTTGAATAGGAAAAGCAGAGTATGAGAATACTCGATGCTAAATCAAGAAGTATTTGAGATGGATTTGCACCATTTCACTGTTTAGTAATCGATGTACCTCAACATGTCAGTTTGTATTGATATATGGAGTATAAGTTACACTAAATGAATAACCACAATAATATAGTCCATACATACATCTTATTCATATATTTAAGAAATTCTGAATTTTGTGATAAAATTGTCATGGCAACATTTGACATACTTAGACCATTATAAAGTTAAAAAACGTGGTCCAGCATACTTACAGCATCAACTATACTTCAACCCAAATAAACCATGCAACACAACTTGGTAGAGATAATCTTATAGCCAAAGGTTCTTACAGTAGAATTGATATATTCTTCAAATGCTTCCTTGTATTTCTCATATAGCTGCTGAGAGTAATCATGAGGCGGCTTCTGTGTACACATGTTATAGATAGTGCTATTCTTCAAATTAAGGATAATTCAAAAGGAAATACCAGCCAAAAGGAAGAAAAGTTTAAAGCAGAAAACATGATTTAGAATAAGAAATGTAACTCTATGCACAAAGAAAGTTATGGATACGTGTAGAGCATCATGTACTCTTCAGAACTAAATGAATCTGGACTCCCTTCTAAAATTATTTTTAACTTTGTGATTCCCTTCTGCATGAACTCCCATCCTTCCTCCAACTCAATAGTCTTCATCTGGTTCATCGTCATCTCCGATAACTCTTGTAACAAGAATCTGCATATTGAGCAGTTGGAAAACCCCCCACATTAGTTAATCAAGAAAGAAAATGCCACATTAACACGACAGTGTATAACTAATTTGTAAAAGCTAATCCCGCTCCAACCAATAATCTATTAAAAAATATAACTATTTAAATTTTAACCGGAAAAATAAAATAAAAATAAATATGATCACATGCTTCGCCAGCAACTACAACAATAATTCAAAGCACATAATAGTTGTGATCGGTTAGTCATAACTTGACTAGTTTTAGTCTGGACATTACAACAAGTATTACATTTATTTGATCACAACGAGTCCGAGCCCCCGCGCTCCCCCCCC
>MCJB01029792.1:113460-128154 GCA_002018475.1 Nicotiana obtusifolia | reverse complement strand
ACAAAAAAAATATGAGTGTCTAGTTTGATAAGTAAGCTTATTTGTGAAGAAAAATCCAAAATGTTATTCCGTTAACTACAAACAGATATTTTGTTGTTTTTCCTTTTTTTTGCAAAAATTATTTGTTGTGCAATCATTGGATTTCGCTAAAGCATTTGAGCTGGTGAATGCGAACTCTAGTTTTCCGAAGAGGGAGGAGCATTTGGTTACGTTCCAGAGTACGATGGCGAAGTAGAGGGCTGTGTAAGGATTGCAAGGTCATACCGGGGGAGATCCTCGCGATGCAGCATAGGCTCTTGGTGATGGATGTTGGTATCATGATAAAGAGGAAGAAGAGGTTTGTTCGAGGACGACGAAGATCAGGTGGGGAGCCTTGACTAAGGATAAAGCTCAGGAGTTGGAGGAGAGGTTATCGGCTATGGGAGCTTGGATGAGTAGCAGGGACGTGAGCGCCATGTGGATGACGATGGCGAACTTTATAAGGGAGGCGTCGAGAGAGGTATTAGGGGTCTCGAGGAGTTACTCTGGCAAGCACAAAGGTGACTGGTGGTGGAATGAAGTGGTCTAAGGTAAAATTGAAGCGAAGAAGGATGTGTACATGAAGTTAGTAGGGAACAGGGGAGGAGAAAAGAGCGAACAAAGAGAGGTATAAGGTAGCTAGGAGGCTAAGAGCCCGTTTGAACATAAGAATTTTTTCATTCTATTTCGAAAATTTTTCACTTTTTTTTGAAATAAGTGTTTGGCCATAAATTTCCAATTCTCGTGAAGATGAATTTCTTAGTTTTTTGAAAATTTAAAAAACTCCAAAAAGCTGTATTTCAAAATTTTCACTCAAACCACTCACAAAAATTCAAAAATAACCCAAAATTATATTCATGTCCAAACACAACTTTAATTTTCAAATACCGTTTTCACTTGATTTTTTTTCACTATTTTTGTAAATCTTACAATTCTTATGTCCAAATGCCTACTAAGACTGCAACATTTGGCTGTTTGTACGAGGAATTAGGAAACAAAAGCGGGGATAAGAAGTTATTCCGGCTGGCCAAGAGGCTCGGGATTTGGACCAAGTGAGGTGTATCAAAGACGAAGACGGTAGAGTATTAATGGGTGAGACTCAGATTAAGCGGAGATGGCAGATGTACTTTCATAAACTTCTGAATGAAGAAGGGGACATGGATATTATGCTAGGTGAATTGGGGCATTCCGTGAGTCACAGAAATTTTAGGTACTGTAGACGCATTAGGGTTGGGGAGGTCGTAGGGGTTATGCATAAGATGAGTAGAGGCAGAGCAACGGGGCCAAGCGAAATTCCGGTATAATTTTGGAGGTGTGTGGGTAGAGCGTGCTTGGAATGGGTGACTGGGCTGTTTAACGTTATTTTCAGGATAAAGAAGATGCCTGACGAGTGGAGATGGAGTACGATGGTATCGCTGTAGAAGAACAAAGGCGATATCCAGAGTTGTAATAACTATAGGGGTATCAAGTTACTAAGCCATACCATGAAAGTTTGGGACAAGGTGGTGGAAATGAGGGTGAGAAGGACGATGTCTATATTCGAAAACCAGTTCGGGTACATGCCGGGTTGTTCAACTACGAAAGCTATCCGCCTTATTGGGAGGTTGGTGGAACTGTACATGGATAGGAAGAATGATCTGCACATGGTGTTTATTGACCTGGAGAAAGCGTCTGACAAGGTGCCTAGGGAGGTAGATGCCCGTAGGGTAAAGGTGTGCCAGTCGCTTACATCAGGGCGATTAAGGACATGTATGATGGAGTTACGACTCGAGTTAGGACAGTGGGAGGCGACTCTGAGTATTTTCCGGTTGTTATGGGGTTGCACCAAGGATCTACGCTCAACCCGTTCTTATTTGGTTAGTGATATATGCTCTGACACACCGTATTCAAGGGGAGGTGTCATGGTGCATGTTATTCGCTGATTACATAGTTCTGATTGATGAGACGCGAGGTGACGTTAACGATAGGCTGGAGGTTTGGAGACAAGCCCTTGAGTCTAAGGGTTTCAAGTTGAGCAGGACGAAGACAGAATACGCCGAGTCGAGGGAAAAGGGCATGGACGTGAGGCTTGGATCTCAAGTCATCCCCAAGAGAGGCTGTTTCAAGTACCTTGGATCGGTTATACATGGGGATGGGGAGATGAACGAGGATGTCGCACACCGTATAGGGGTGGGGTGGATAAAATGGAGGTTAGCATCTGGAGTCCTGTGTGACAAGAAAGTGCCACTGATGCTCAAAGGTAAGTTTTATACAGCTGTGATTAGACCAGCCATGTTGTATGTGACAGAGTGTTGGTCAGTTGAGAACTCACATATCTAGAAGATGAAAGTAGCAGAAATGAGGATGTTGAGGTGGATGTGCGGGCACATTAGGATGGATAAGATTAGGAATGAAAATATTCGGAAAAAGGTGGGCGTGGCTCCTATGGATCACAAGATGCGGGAGTCGAGGCTCAGATGGTTCGGGTATGTGCGGAGAAGAAGCGCAGAAGCTTGGTAAGAGGTGTGAGCAGCTGGCGTTGGCTGGTACGAGAAGAGGTAGAGGGCGGCCTAAGAAGTATTAGGGAGAGGTGATCAGGCAGGACATGACGTGGCTTTAGATCTCTGAGGACCTGGCCCTTGATAGGGAGGTGTGGAAGTCAAGCATTAGGGTTGTAGGTTAAGAGGTAGATGGGCATTTTTCTACTGCGCTCTGGGTGAGAGCCTAGCCTGATAGGGTTTTGTCTTAGACTGCTAGTGGTTTAATGTTGTGTCCACACTATTCTTCCGTTTTTCATAGTACCGGGCCTTATTTACTTGTTACTGTTATCTTTTTTCATCTATTTTCTGGTCCTTATGTTGCTGTTACTATTTCTATGATTACTACTGATTTAGTGTCTCTGTTCGTCTTCTTGAGCCGAGGATCTTTTGGAAACAACCTCTCTGCTCTTCGCGGTAGGGGTAAGGTTTGCGTACTCACTACCCTCCCCAGACCCCACTTGTGGGATTATACTGGGTTGTTGTTGTTTTTGTTGTGCGATCAATCCAAACATAATTGTTTCTAATACTTTTTTGAGGAACAAACCAGAAAACTATCCAACACCAAGAGATTTGCCATAGGAAAATATTATTCTTTTAAAATGATTGGCATATAAATGTAAACAACCCTTTTCACATCGTAAAGCAGGATGGATTATGTCCTTGTAAAAAAAATTAGGCTGGATCATGTCTACACATTTGCTATGTAATTGATGAACTTAGGCAGTTCTATTTACCTTCTTTTTGGGTTTCCTTCTAAAATGAACGCACTAATTGACTTTGATTTTGTTTTCGCAGAATCCTCATTTTGTCATGCATCGTCCTACTTATTCTGTTGGTCAAGGTCGTCAATGTGACTTGTGTATAGGTGACCCTTCTGTTAGCAAATCTTTATGTAATCTGAAGCACATTGAGCAAGAGGTGAACTTGATCTTTTCTCTGAATGTTTTTTGTATCTGTTGTTTAAAGTATTATAACTTAATTTCCCTTCATTCTGCTTACGTTTTTATATGTCCAGAAAGGAGGATTTGTCACTCTACTTGAAATTACTGGCAAGAAAGGTGATGTGCAAGTCAATAGCAAGGTCTATCCAAAAATGTCTACTGTGCCTCTCAATGATGGTGATGAGGTGGTTTTTGGCTCGTCTGGTCAACATGCTTATGTATCCTTTTTCCAATGTGTTTTCCCTGTTTTAGAGTTTATATACATGTAAAAAGTGTGCATTCTATATCGATGTTAGTACTGGAAGAAACTTTGGTTTCCTTTACTTACTTTTAGATTTTTAACATAATCACCAGCGACAACAAGTCTAGCTTGCCACATCCAATCAGCATACTTGAAGCTCATAGTGGATCAGTCAAGGGATTACATTTTGAGGCAAGGTCAGGTGACCCCTCCACAGTAGCAGTGGCATCAGCCCTGGCATCTTTGTCCAATCTTGAGAAAGAGTTGTCCCTTCTCCCACCATCATCTCAAAATGGCAAGGATGTGAAAGAAGGTTCGGAAATGTCCAGACTGCCAGCTGCAAATGGAGTAGCAGACAAACATGATTTAGATACTGATATGAAGGATGCTTCTGATCATAGTGATTTACCTGGTGCTTTGCCGCGTGAGAAGACTGGTGTAATATCTCCTGACACTAGAAATGAGAACATGAATCTTGATGGTGCAGTTGATTCAGTTGATGCAGAGATAGGGAAGATCTCTGGGGCAGCTCAGGAATTGCGACCTCTCCTGCGAGTACATGCTGGATCTTCTGCTGAATTTGACTTAAGTGGTAACTTTTCCAGAAATTCTGAAGAGCGAAGGGAAATATGCAAGCTACTTAGAGATGTTGACTCACCAATTTTGAAATCAACCAGGCGCCAAGCATTTAAAGATTTGTTACAACAAGGATTACTTGATTCAAAAAATATTGATGTCTCCTTTGAAAATTTTCCGTATTATTTGAGGTGAACACATTGATCTCAAGCAATAAATAATCTCATTATTGTTCTTTTTGTTGCTTTCCAAATTTTTTGATGCTTTTTTGGTGCTTTTCCTTTCAAATGTTTGGGTGACTTCAACTTCTGGGAAGACTGTGACAGGGGATGAACTTTTTCCTGTCAGAAAAAGTATGAAGGGAGTTTTGATTTTTGCATTATTATTATTATTCAGCTGGAGTTATGTGTTTATCGTTTTGTTTCTTTCCTACTTATGGTTGATATGCATATGATTGTGAATGTGTCTTTAGAAGCATAGGCATGTGTCTAGATAACATGTGTTTGCTATTAATGTTTCCTCATATTGCATCATAGGTAAATTTTTTTAAAGATAATATATTGGTGCAGTTGGTAACTTGGTATATATTGCAATGTTTTCTTGTAATGAACTTTGTTACTCTTTAAGCAACCTTTATTTTCAAGTTTTTGTAAGTTGAACTTGGTGTACTGTTCTAATCGTATTTCCTATTGAACTTCATTACTTTGTGATACAATCTTTAGTTTTTGGTTTTGCAAGTTGAACTTGCTCTAGTATTTTTCGAAGTGCATGTGCAGGATTTTTCTCCTTTCTTTTTCCTGGTGTCTAGTGCTAGATGCAGGATGTCGTTAATGTACTTTTGGAACTTATTTTATTGAGTTCTCTCTTTTTCCGTGATCCATGACAGTGAAACCACGAAGAATGTTCTGATTGCTTCCTCTTACATTCATTTGAAGTGTCACAAGTTCACAAAATATGCATCAGATCTCCCCACATTGTGCCCTAGGATTTTGTTGTCAGGTCCAGCAGGTAGTGTTTCTATTTTTTTCTGCATATATAATTACGATAATCTCTATTTAATGTATTCAACACAACCATTAATATTACATTTGGTGCACTGCTCACAGGTTCAGAGATCTACCAGGAGACGTTGGCCAAGGCACTTGCGAAATTCTTTGGTGCCAAGCTACTGATAGTTGATTCTCTCTTATTGCCTGGTGTAAGCCTCTTATTGTACTCTGCTTCTATTGCTGTTTCTCTATGGTAAAAATTATCATGAATCTTGACTCAGTTGCTATGTTGTTAGCTCAGTCGATGGTGTTAATACAACCATGGTCATTTCCTGTTATTATTTCCCCCCTTTAGTTATAGAATACAAAGTAATGCTGAGTCACCAGAGATACTTGTGGATGACTGTATCACTTTTTATATATTTCTACCACATATAATGATTTCCTAAGTTGTTCGGACTCTTCACTTTCACTGTCGCACACATGTCGACACGACGTGGGTTTGGGTTCCGTGTCAGATTTGGTCAATCGATTTGGGGTACTTTGACCAAAATCAACGGAGAAATTTGGGACAGATACAATGATTTTTGAAAACAAATCAAAAGCTAGGGTGATATGGAAGAAAATGGAATACCTTGTATATATAAATTTCTATGTCAGTTCTTTTTGTTTTATCTCCTTCTAAAATTTTACTCTTGTTCAATATTTTCTCCTTTTTGGAATATCTTGTAACTTTTTCACATGATGTCTCATAATTTAGACATATTTTTATAATTCTATTTTTAAATAATTGAATTATTTTTAGCCGAATCGTCGCACCCGTATCCGTACCTAGATCCGTACTCCCGAATTTTTAAATTTAGATCATGAAGGATCTAACCTCTAGATCCGCACCCGTATCGGACACCTGCACCCGAGTCCGAGCAACTTAGATGATTTCAGTACGGCTTGAAGATTAGACCACAGTTGAATTTACATGATTTACAATTGTGCCTTCCTTTTATACATAAATTTGTACTGCTGCATGAAACTAATAGTGGACTGCTAGTTTTCTTGTTTCTTGATCTTACCAACCGGGGAGTGAGGGGATGTGCAAGATGGCTTGGTAGTCAGAAAAGACTTGGTGCTTATAGGGAAAGGACATTTGGACTCGAGACATTTATAACTATACAGAAAATTAGATGCAGAATTGGCGAGTTAGGAAAGGAAACTTGGGTGTCTCAACTACTTCCTTGGCGGAACAAGGAAATAATTGTCTTATTAAAAAGAGGACCTTGCATGAGCTCATTACCTCTATAACTCAATATTTTTCTAGTTCTCCAATAATAATATGAGTTCAATACTACTCAGGTATTTGAAATGATTAAGTTTTGATATCTTATTCATTGATTCTCCATTTAATAATTTCCCTAGCCTTAGAAGCAGATATAATTTTGATGTTTTATGGGAGGTAAATAACTGGAAAATCATAGTCAGTACAAACTTGAAGAATCTTTGCTTTTTTCACTTCTCCTGCAGTGCAACCAGTTGGGTATATGCTGGGGTGTTAATTGAAACTGATAGGGTGGACACTCAAATATATATATTTGTTCTTTTTGGAAATCAGTGTCAATATAATTCATCTCTATTTACTAAATCCTGCAATTCATTGTTTTCTTGAACATTATGCAGGGCTCAACTGCCAAAGACATTGACTCTGTAAAGGAAAGTTCTAAACCTGAGAGAGCAAGTACTTTCGCTAAACGTGCTGCCCAGGTGGCTGCACTACATCTTAATAAGAAGCCAGCTTCAAGTGTTGAGGCTGATATAACTGGTGGTTCTACAATAAGTTCTCATGCTCAGCCTAAGCAGGAGGCATCTACTGCATCATCCAAAAACTACACTTTCAAGAAAGGTAATTGGGTGTTCTGCAGTAAGCTCATTTTTGGAGGATCTCTCTCTCTCTTTCTCTCCCCCCGCCTGTGTGTATGGGGTAGAGTTACCATTTTATGTTAGATCATAAAATCTTCAACTCTTCCTCCTAAATAAAAAAGAAAATAATAGAGAATCGGGGTTGAAGTCTTTGATTAGTGGTTGTAGTTCTACGCTCAATGTGAGATTTGTGATTTGGACAGGTGATAGGGTGAAGTATGTTGGTCCTTTACAGTCAGGCATTTCTCCCTTGCAAACGCCATCGAGGTAACTGCTAGAATTTGGTTAACATTTTCTTCATCCTAGATGTTTGTTCAATAATTCCCTTACCTTTTATGTTCCATTCATAACCGGGTTGGCAAAGCACTTTCAATTGGGATTCTATAGGATCCTCGCCCTCCCTCAAAATTGTGGGGTGCATACATGTGTGTGTGTATGTCTCTGCTGCTTTTAGCATTCTATATGCAGTGTTGCTATTAGCTTTCTGGCGAATTTTGCCAGGGGTAGCCTATAACAGTGACTGCTACCAATGAACTTCAGAACTTAGTGAATTAAATGGTTAAGTATGCATAGAAAAATTAATCCTAGTTGTCTCTCTAATTATAAATAAGTTAATTATTTCTATTAACTAATTAAAATTCATGGAACATAATACCGGTCATATCTAATACTCCCTATATATGGCACACTTATTCTTTTAGTTTGTCCCAAAAAGGATGATATATTTCTATTTTTAGAAATAATTCAACCTAAAATTTCCGGTTTATCCTTGATGAGATGATTTATAGCTATACAAATGTCTATATTTGTTTCATACCACACGTTTCAAAAGTCTTTATCTCTGTGGCCAGTCAAACAAAGCCAACATAAAATGGCACAGAGGGAGTAATTAATACTTTTGAAAAAGATTAATAATTAATAACATCATGGGTTCGAATCTTGTTGTAGACAAAAGCATGGTATTTGAGTGGAGAAGCGCAGGGCTGTTATCCACCGAGATTCGAACCATGTGCCATTAGCTCTCTTGGGATTTCTCGGTTTTGAAAAAAATAATAAATAAATTTTGAAAGATCCACTATAGGAGTAGTATTTGTTTTATCTAAGAAATGTTGAAAGTGTTTTTGCATTACATATACACTATTGTCAAATACTTTAGGAAAATTTAAGTGTAATTTGTCTTAATATATTGTTGTTACTACGTAATCATTCGAAACCTCTTCATAAGAAAGAGCTAGCATTCAAAACCTTTTGATATTTGCCGGTGACTACTCCTTTTCTTTGCAAACATGAAATAATATTGACTAAGGACTTCTAAAATATTAAGTAACTCCTGACATAATATAGTCTTTCATATGAGAAGTTAGACATATTCGTTATTATTTATTTTATCAAGTAAATGTGGTTCAGATTATTACTTAGAATTTGCTGTTTAAATTTTAAATTGGTGTTTAGTTATATGAATATTACTGAGTTATGGTCTACATGTTTTTGTCTTCAATCTCTAACCAATTGAAGATGTCAAGCAAATTGTACTCATTAAGATGTGCTGTGGACAATGCAAATGTAATTTTCTGATTGCAATCATTGAGAGTTTCACTATTTGTATTTCAATATTTTTGGTCAATCTAGCAGTCATATGGTATGAAAGGACATGTATATGGCAATTAGAAATTCCTTTGCTTGTGTAGGTTGACTTGTTTAGATCGCTGAGGAAAAATATCATAGCCTCCTTGAGTCAATAAGAATATAGAAGTCTTGTTATTCTTTATCAAGTAAAAGTGGATGTATACATTGTTGTTATTTTTTATTTTATAATTTTGCAAATCATAACATGTACACATGTGATCACAGGGGTCCAACATATGGTTATAGGGGGAAAGTGGTTCTTGCATTTGAAGATAATGAGGCCTCTAAGATCGGCGTCAGGTTCGATAAATTAATTCCAGAAGGCAATGATCTTGGTGGTCTCTGCGAGGAAGACCATGGTTATTTTTGTGCTGGTAGTTTTCTGCTACTCCGTCCATTTTAGAAATTTTCAAATCTTTGTGTGTGTTGCCCATCAATTTGGAATAACTGAGTATGTCTTGTTGCTGAAACTTGACCTTGTTTCTTACACAGCTGACTTGCTCCGCCTTGATAGCTCGAGCAGTGATGATATTGATAAACTGGCCATTGATGAACTCTTTGAGGTAATTTTCATGTCCATGATAGCTTTCCTTTCTTGGACTAGTATTCAAGTTTCTTTTCCTTTAATTTACTCTGTTTTACATATGTAGGTTGCTTCAAAAGAAAGTAAAAGTAGTGCATTAGTTTTACTTGTCAAAGACATTGAGAAGTCTATGGTGGGAAATCCTGAGGCCTATGCTGCTTTCAAGGTTAAACTTGAATATTTACCAGAGAATGTTGTTGTCATAGCTTCCTATACCCAAACAGACAACCGAAAGGAGAAAGTATGTAAGGGCATAGTTGTCTTGCTTTCCGTTGAGATCAAATTCTGACTTGCGTGACTGATAAATTCTTTTATGCTTTCCAGTCACATCCTGGTGGACTGCTGTTTACAAAGTTAGGAAGTAACCAAACAGCATTGCTTGACCTTGCCTTCCCAGTATGTGAATCTGTTTATCTCTTTTATATGCTCTTTTTTTCCTCAATAACTTGTTCTCTAGTTTTCTCCTTCCAATGCAAGGAAGGTCTGGCTTATAGTAATTGAATTTATACTTTACCTTTTGAAGAAAAGGGATCTGCATGGAGTTTTCTGGCCTTTTTTCTTCTTTCACTTTTTATATTTTCTTTATTTGTCTAGTTTGTCTAGTGGTGATGAAGAGCTGGGTTGTAATGGGGGAGGCCTTAAGATGGCATTCTATGTACTCTGAAGATGCATTGCTTTGTGTTAAAATGAGTTGTCTTTGATTTGTTATTTTCCTATGGCTAACACTGTGTAAATCAAGATTACTTGCTCGAACTTTTTTTTACCTACAGTACAAAAACCTGTTTCTCCATCGTGGTCTATATATTCAGGAGTTCAGTTATGGAGTACTCTGTTTCTTATTCTATTGTAAGAAGCTTCAAGGCAATTTACTTAATCACGAATTGCATTTTAGAATCACATAAAGCATCAACAACTATGCCTCAGCCCAAACAAGTTGGGGTAGGCAATATGAATCCTTGCCTTGTAAAATAGCTGATGTCAATGCATTGCAATGTCTTCGGTTTTCCAGGATAATTTTGGTAGGTTGCATGATAGAAGCAAAGAAACCCCTAAAACAATGAAGCAGCTCACCCGTCTTTTCCCCAACAAAGTTACCATACAACTACCTCAGGTAAATTCTTAGTTCAAGCATACGCTTGCCAACTGTAAATATTGTGTGATTGAAGCATTTAGTATGTATCTTAATTGTGGCAGGATGAAGCATTATTATCTGACTGGAAGCAACTGCTAGAACGGGATATTGAAACTTTGAAATCTCAGTCAAACATCGCAAGCATTCACAATGTGGGAGCTCCTTCTGCCCCAGCTTAAGGAACCTTTGTTTGCCAAGGGCAAAGGCCGTTTTGTCTTCTCCTTTCATTGCTTTTGGGCTGTACATTATGTAGGACTGTTCACATGAATACCTTCAGTTTTAGAACAATGAAACATCTCTCTAGCTTAGCCAATTTTCATTCTCTTGCTCTTTGTTCTGGATATTACCTAAATCTTCCTTTTATAGGCCTATCTCTTTTCAAAAGACAACAACAACAATCGGGGTGTAATCCCATAAGTGGGGTATGGGGAGGGTAGTGTGTACGCATGCCTTATTCCTACCTGTGCTCTTCCCAAAAGAGCGAAGGTTAATTATTTTAGGATGAATGTTTTCATTTTTTGTATTTATGGGCTATTAGCCTAAAAAGTAGATGAGTATAATGATTTTCTTAACTGTATCCTCAATTTGTTGACTGATTGAAGTATCCTAACTTTCAGGTTTTGAGTCGTATAGGAATTGATTGCCCTGACCTCGAAACGTTATGCATAAAAGATCAAGCATTAACAAGTGAGAGTGAGTATTCCTTGAAGTTGGACTTTTTGTGTTTGAAATTGTTAACATGATTATAATATATTTTCATGTTCTCCTTGTGATTGTGATAGGTGTGGAAAAGATAATAGGCTGGGCCTTGAGCCACCACTTTATGCACAAATCTGAGTCATCAATAAAAGAGGCCAAGCTGGTTATCTCCAGTGAAAGGTCAAACTAAATTTTACTGTCTAATTCATACTGTTGGAAGATTTGCACTATAATGTCATCTTATTTTTGCTATTTTGGGCAACTGAAGGGTTCTTTGGTTTTGGGGGTTGACAAAAGGAGGCATGGACTGATATGTCTTATATTTGATCTGACAGCATTGGTTATGGGCTCAATATTTTGCAAGGCATCCAAAATGAAACCACGAGTCTGAAAAAATCACTCAAGGTGAAGTCTCTGTTTTTTGCAAATTCAATTTTGTAAATAGGTTGCATTTTGTTGTTAACTTCATGAAGCAGAGTATTAATGCTCGAGTTTTCAGGATGTGGTTACTGAGAATGATTTTGAAAAAAGACTACTTGCGGATGTTATTCCCCCTTGCGATATTGGGGTTACTTTTGATGACATTGGGGCCCTGGAAAATGTCAAGGATACTTTGAAAGAGTTGGTGATGCTGCCACTTCAAAGGCCTGAATTATTTTGTAAAGGACAGCTGACAAAGGTGAAAAGATTTCCTTGACGTTGAAATCCATTTGGATCTATATCTTCGTGGGGAGTCTTTTATTTTTTTCTTTAGGAGTGGGGTTTGGTGTAATTTTTTCATCATTCATGTACTTCTATTTCTGAAGAAGATATCATGTATAGCCTTGCAAGGGAATATTGCTTTTTGGGCCCCCTGGTACGGGTAAAACAATGCTTGCAAAAGCTGTTGCTACGGAGGCTGGTGCGAACTTTATTAACATATCAATGTCAAGCATTACTTCAAAGGTACAACCTATGTCTTGTTTGTGTGTTTACCATTTCGTCTTTTAAAGCCCTTCTTTTAATGGCTTACAACTTTTTCTTGATTGTAGTGGTTTGGTGAAGGAGAGAAGTATGTCAAAGCAGTCTTCTCATTAGCTAGTAAAATAGCTCCAAGTGTTGTTTTTGTTGATGAGGTTGGTAAAATTTACTTCATATTTCCCTTTCTCGAACTTGTTATATTTATGATAAAGTTAACATATCTCTGTCACATGTGTGCCTTACACAAAGTGTCTCCTCTTTTAAGTTGATAATCTACTCTAGCTTATGTTATGTAAATGTATCTGCCATCCTTTTTTTTTAACTGCAAGTAGTCTTTTGCTTTCTTAAAAAGACTATTATGTTTACCCTCTTCGTACCTCCATTCTTCTGGTCTATTAGGTGGATAGCATGCTAGGAAGACGAGAAAATCCTGGCGAGCATGAAGCCATGCGGAAAATGAAGAATGAATTCATGGTGAATTGGGATGGCTTGCGTACAAAGGACAAGGAGCGAGTGCTTGTACTTGCTGCAACCAATAGACCATTCGACCTTGATGAAGCAGTTATTAGGAGGCTTCCACGAAGGTAACTTTAATCAACCAGGGATTTTCTTAGCTAATTAATTGGAAGAGAGAAGACAAAACGGGAAGAACACTCGTTTATTACTAGTTTATTAGGAATCATTGCTAGTTTATTGGGAATCATAACGTTTAGTGCACCTTTGATGCAGGCTGATGGTAAACCTGCCAGATGCTCCGAACAGGGAGAAAATTTTGAGAGTGATATTGGCCAAGGAAGAGTTAGCACCAAATGTTGATCTCAAAGCTATTGCTAATATGACTGAGGGTTATTCTGGGAGTGATTTAAAGGTCTGCTGGGTGATCCTGTATCTTTATATTAACCTAAGTTGCTCCGACATGGCAGTTTAGGTGCCGCACCCGTGTCGACATGACACTAGTATGAGTGTGAGTATGGGATCCGTACCGGATCTGATCAAACGATTTTGGATACTTTGACCACGACGGACGAAAAAATTTGAGACGATATACAATTTAATTCGCAAAATCAAAAACCAAAATTAGGATAAATTTGAATAAAAGAGCATACCTTATCTAGGAAATCAATCCATTTCTTATCTACAACTTGAGAATAAAAAAGAAATTCACACTTTACAAGCTATACATAAGTATTCCCCAAAATTTATCATAATTTAGAAATATTTTTTATATTTTTATTTTTTGAATTATTTTTAGCCTTAGCCTTATCCTTGCACTCGTATCCGTACTAGGATCCATATTTACGAATCTTAGAATTTACATCTCGAAGGATCCGACCTCTAGATCCGCATCCATGTCGGGCACCTACACCCGTGTCCGAGCAACCTAGATATTAACTGACTTTCTAATGTATTAGGAGTTTTAACGCCCCAATGACTGGTTTTCCTTTATTTTTTCTATTCAATATCACAAGTCACGCTTGTCACCTTCTTAAATTTCTGTTCACAGAATTTGTGTGTCACAGCTGCTCATTGCCCAATTAGAGAAATTTTGGAGAAAGAGAAAAAGGTCAGTTGACTTTGTTCACTCAACTGGTTTCATATGATTCTGTTTCCTTCAAACAGTTGGTTGAATTTGTGATTTTGATTGACATGTAAACATGCTCTTCCTAAAGTTGTGCACTAGCTTTTTTCACACTCCCAGATATGTGCTTCTATTTATGTTGGAATCATTATCATCAGCCTGTGTCGTCCATACTGTCATAAGCTAATTTAGTACTTGGGATGTAACTTAACTCGCATCATTTCAGGAAAGAGCATTGGCAGTTGCAGAGAGCAGGCCTGTCCCTGCATTGCATAGTAGTGCGGACATTCGTCCTCTTAACATCGATGATTTTAAATATGCACATGAACAGGTATGTTTTATGGCCTCCTGCACAGTGGTAAAACTTGCTCTTGGAAATTAGACTAAGATCTAAGGGTTTTTATTATAACCTCTACCATACATATCACTGTTCTTCACTTTCCATGCTCTTCACTTCCATTAAATGCACTTCTACATGGTTTGATGCTATATTTCTGTATCATCTTTGCCTTTCATATTCCTGGAGTGAGCTTTTGTCAATTTGACTTGTACACAAGATTAATGGTTGTGTGAATGTGTATCAAAACTGTAATTATTTGGCCCTTGTCTGTTTTAAGCTTTTTATCATGGTAGAGGAGCATTGTGCATGTAAGAAGGAGCTTCATGCCTTGATTGCATGTTAAAATGCAGGTATGTGCTAGTGTATCATCAGAATCGGCAAACATGAATGAACTTCTCCAGTGGAATGAATTATATGGTGAAGGTGGATCAAGGAAGAAGAAATCTCTCAGCTATTTCATGTAGAGGCATTTGAACTGTATAGCGTTGCTTTATTTATTTGGTTCTTAAATCTACCCAAGATGGTAGCAGCGAACCTGCATGCATGGAAATCCATTTCAGGTTCCCCGGAATCCCCCCCC
>MCJB01029792.1:60843-113438 GCA_002018475.1 Nicotiana obtusifolia | reverse complement strand
CCCCCCCCAAACCCCCAAATGTGGCCCATGTGTATCATAGTTAGATAGGTATTTATATCAGCAAGTGCAGGTTATGAAATATCTATCTGAAGCTTGTCTTCCAATTTTCACCTTATTAGATTTCTGTATATACCAATTGATTTATTTAATAAACAGTCTCATGTCTTTCGACGCTTTTATTTTGGATAAAGAGCCTTTTTCTTGAATCTTGTGAAGTTTGTTCCGCTGTAGCATGCAAATTGTCGGGCTAACTGAAGGAACAAAGATAACATTTGGGATGCCAGTGGGAAGAAAAGCTCCCCGGTCGCTCCATTTAGTTTTGCATTGTTGCAGTTAATTCTGTTGTCATATTTTACGCCAAATACTTGTTGAAGTAAATACCAGGAAGACAACCACAAAGAAAACGCTGACGAAATGTCAGAGGTGAGAGGATGCTAATTTCCCCGCTTCCCTTTACATGATGCCAACAAAACAATTGCAGTAAGCAAATGTGAGTACTGTTTTTCTGGGTAAAGTTATACTTGGACGAGCGGGATGAAGTCTGAAAGCATAGTACATTGAGCCTGTTTTGATCTCTATTGTCATCGATCCAGAAATGAGCCTTCAGAACATTGTATTTATTGTTATAAGAAAAATTAAATTATGGTGGATGTCTACTCTTCCTCTATGAGCTTCATCTCAAATGCTTAATGACATATTCAATGATATATTTTTCTTCACTTTTCATGCCTATATAAAGGCCTTGTAATAGATAGGATAATTTTTGTTTCTTGAATCGGCGGATCAAACAACTACAAGTTAAATAGATTAAAGTGATCC
Source organism: Nicotiana obtusifolia (assembly GCA_002018475.1). Lineage (NCBI taxonomy): Eukaryota > Viridiplantae > Streptophyta > Magnoliopsida > Solanales > Solanaceae > Nicotiana > Nicotiana obtusifolia. The sequence goes on along the minus strand of MCJB01029792.1, from coordinate 112,619 downwards.
TATATCAGATAGTCTTAACACTCTAACATAACATATATCTACATGTATTAACACATCGATTGAGACATTAATACTACTATTATAGTCCATATGTTATTGAGTCATATTCGCAAATTAAATTCAAATTTTATTCAAAAAGGTATCTAGTGTTACAGGCAGGTCTTTCTGCTACAACAACAAATTTGAGCTTTAAATCAGATATGTTTATATCATTATTTGGAATAAGCAGTGGTCTGGTTATTAGAAAATTAGTATTTACGTGGTTGCCAAGGATGTTACCTTGTTAAATTTTTATGGACTAAATAATAGGTGGCGTGCGGTATACTAAATAATTTACAAAATTAAAATTGTACTTTATTATGTATACTTATGATTTTACCTTATAACATGATTTAGTATGTCTAGTATAATGATTATACATTAGTTTACTATCAAATATAATATAATATAATAATAATAATAATAATATAATTATAATAATAATAATCGTAACTATTTTATTTTAATAAGATAGAATATTAGTACAAGAAGTATATATACTACACCAAATTTTTCATTGATGATATAGTTCTTATCAAATTAACATGTTGAATCATTTCTATATGGAAAGCATATAGTAACAGATAGTAGACAGAGATCTATCCACTATTTTTTCTTGATTCCTTGATCGACTTAAAGGTTCTGTTATATTTTTTTGTTTTTCTAGAGAGTCTAATACTTAATTTTCACAAAAGTTCATGGTAACTGGTAATACAATTATTCTGTTTGATACATCATTTTTTCTTAATGTTCTGGTCATATCACTTTCATCTTTAAGTAAGCTTATTGCAGCAAAGACCACATGTGAATTTTCAACATTATTTTGTATTTTTATATATATGTTTGACACTTATTATTTAGCTGATTTGAGTAAACGAAAGTCTATTATTGAGAATTATATCCAAATAACATTACGAAGAGTTTAACTCAAAAGATAAGCATTTTCTTCATATTTGAAATTATTTTTGTCCTTTGCTATTAATGATATCAACTTCAAAAAGTTCAAGTCGCAATGCATCATGAGGGTAAGACATCAGGATCAAGTCCTAATGCTCCATGATGATAAGAGTTGGGTTTGAGTCCCAATTCATTATGGCCTAACATGCCTTTATATTGGTAAGACATTGAGTTTGAGTCCCACTATACCATATTGATGACATAATGATGACTAAAGAAAAATAATATATTTTTCATGAAAAGGCATGAACATTGTCCCACTTGATTTGCTCCATTCTTGAAGTGCATGTGGTAGCGGTGCATAATAAGTCTAAATGAAGACAAGTGGTTGGACAATGAACGTGGGAGTTCCAAAGATCAAAATAATAATAATCATCACTATGATTATAAAAGGAGAACAATAAGGTTTCTCAAAATAGTCCTTCAAAATGTGAAGGCAATATTTACCATCAAATTAGTATGAAAAATAATAAAGCACGCTGTTGATTATGATCCATTCCTTGAAGAGAATGTGACTTGTGATAAGCATTGAGAATGCGATCCATTCCAAAAGGTGAATGTCGCAATATGTGATAAAAGTAATGAATAAAGACATGCAATGTATGATTAGATGAATACTGTACAACTCACCTCTAAGGGAGATTTGAGTGAAATAAAGAGAATAAATATTATTGTGTGCTTACATGAATATGTCATTGGTTGCGCACATGTGATACGCCAAAAAATATTTTATTGTGCCTTATAAAAGGTTATTAAAGGCAAAATTAAAGCAATAAATGATTTTAATTATGATGATTTTGACCATGAAAATTTATTATGATATAATTTTTTTCCGTGAAGAGACATTTACTCTATGAATGGTATGGCAAAAGATCTTGTAGTACAAAAGTTATTAAGAGCTCCGAAAAAATTAATTTGTTACTATCCGGATGAATAAAATTATTCACGACATTGATATTGTAAAGTCTCAAAAGAAACTTTTTGAGTTTCAAACGTATATGTCAAAGTGGTTGGCATATTGAGACTATAAATGAAAGGAATATCGAATATCTTCATATTTCTATAATCATAACGGATAAATATGAAAGGTTACCTGATTTTCTTCTATTTGTACTACACAAATATAAGTATAATGATGAAATCATACGTCATAAGGAAACTAGAGGTTTAATGAAACAAATATAAGTTGGCATGGCCGGTTGACCATCCCAGTTCAATTATGATGCGAAAAATTAATTGAGAATTACATTGGCATATATTGAAGAAATAGAAGATTCTTCAAAATTTCTCTTGTGCTGTTTATTCTCATGATATACCAGTTAAGGTTGGGATTGAATCCCTTGATTTCTAGAACGAATAAAAGGTGATAAATATATTGGCCAGTCACCTACCATGTGGACAGTATACTATTATATGATTTTAATAGATGCATCTATTCTATGGTCACATGTTCATTTGTTATCAACTTGCAGTTTGGCTTTTGCAAGATTGATTGCTCAAATTATTATAGCACAGTTCCAGAATATAAATTATAATGATTTATCTTGTAATGGTGGTTTAAATCCAAGTTGGTTATGAGAACAAAACTACCAAAATAAAATTTGGTATATGATGTATTATTTAATATACAATAACACTTGTACGCATCTAGTGAGTTATGATAAGTTCTCCCTATCACAATCGATTCAGGAGCATGAACCAAATAATTTTTATCTAGAAAATGAACGTGCGATATGATTTAATTGTTCCACCACAATGCACAAATATGGATCCCCACAGGGGATATGTGTTGGTAATCCCAACAATAGGGGGAGAAAATGGGTAGTTGAAAAAGTAATGCATGTAATGAATTATTATGAGTACATCTAGATCCTCGTAGGAGAAAATGTGAATTTGAAGTTCAAGTGATAATTCATTTGCAAAATAATGCCAGGCTTATTTGCTGACCCAAAGCTAAATATCATATTCCAGCTGCTAATGCTCCAAATAAAATAAAGTTCATAATGAATAGAGTCTATGGCATGCATGAACATAATATACTAATCGGTTCCAAAGATAAAATTCCTTGAAGAAGGAGAGGAGAAAATGTTCAAGACGATAAAAAATAAGGAGGCAAGTGCTCTAGAAGAGCACCACAACATAACACTCCATAAGACCTCAGGGGAGAGGCTCATGCACCTGAAAATAATGAGATAAAGAGATCTCAATAAGTTATGTCTTTATTGGGTTATAATAGAACCGATATAAAATGATCGTTGACTATATTGTTAATATAATGTAGCGCTCAATATTATTAATATTGACGAGGATCTTGAGCTCAAATCTATCATGAAATTTGGACAGATAAATGATTGGCCAAATGAAAAATACGCAATCAATATTGATTTCACCTGAAAAATATAAAGTTGGACGGATAGTCCCAAAACCTGAAAGTATAAAGCCAGTGGAGATATAAATGTGTTCTGGTGCGAAAAAAAGTCAAGTCGATAGACATAAAGACGACTTGTGTCACAAGAAGATTTATAAATATCTTGGCATTGATTATATAGAGATATATTCTCTTGTGGTGGATGTAGTCATTTCAGGTTTTAATTTGGCAATACAGGAAAAACTTGATATGCGTATAATGAAAATCATTGAATGATTTTAAATTGTTCTGAAGCATATTAAGGTTTCCAAGAAATTTATTAAATAAAGCTTCAAAAATCTTTATACGGATTGAAACAATCAGCGCGCATGTGGTATAATCGCCTGAGTGAGTACCTGTTGAAAAAATTGTACAAGAATGATTTAAATTGTCCTTGCATCTTTATAAAAAGATCAGGATCTGAATTTGTTATAATCGTCGTGTATGTTGATGATTTAAATATCATTAGAACTCCCAAGGAGTTTTCTAAAGTAGTAGACTATTTAAAGAAAGAATTTGAAATGAAAGATCTTGGAAAGACAAAATTTTATCTTGGTCTACAAAATGAGTACGTGAAAGATGGAAATTTTGTCCATCAATCAACATACACTAAAAAGATTTTAAAACGATTCTATATGGATAAAGCACATCTATTGAGTACCCCGATGGTTGTGAGCTCACTCCATATAAATAAAAATCAATTCTGGCCTCATGAAAATAATGAATAGCTTCTTGGTCCTGAAGTATCATATCTTAGTGTAATTGGTGCACTAATGTATCTTACTAACACTACAAGGCCCGACATAACTTTTTACGTTAATGTATTATCAAGATATAGCTCTGCTCCTACAAGGAGGCGTTGGAATGGAATCAAACACATATTGCGGTATCTAAAAAGGACTACTGATATGGGCTTATTTTATCGCAATTATTGCAATCCCGATCTTGTTGGTTATGCCGATGCTAGGTATTTATCTGACTCACACAAAGCTCGATCTCAAACAGGCTATGTGTTTACATGTGGAAACATTGCTATATCTTGGCGATCGACTTAGCAATTAATCGTGGCTACTTCATCTAATCATGCCGAGATAAGTGCTATTCATGAAGCAAGTCGAGAATGTGTATGGTTGAGGTCTATAATACATCTTATTAGAGAGAAATGTGGTTTGAAGTGTGACAAACTACCCATAATTTTATATGAAGACAATGTAGCATACATAGCCCAATTGAAGGGAGGATTCAGAAAAGGAAATAGAACAAACTACATTTCACCAAAGTTATTTTTCACACATGATCCTCAAAAGAATGGTGATATCAATGTGTAACAGATTCGTTCAAGTGATAATATGGCTGATTTATTCACAAAATCTCTACCGACGTCAACCTTCAAGAAACTACTGTACAAGATTGGGATGCGAAGGCTCAAGGATGTGAATCGATGCTCTCATTGGGGAGAGGTAATACGCGTCGTACTCTTTTTTCCTTACAAGGTTTTGTCCCACTGGGTTTTCCTTGAAGGTGTTTAACGAGGCAACCAAAAGGCGTATTTATAAATATGTATACTCTTTTTCCTTCACTGAAATTTTTTTAGAGGATTTTTCCTAATAAGGTTTTAACGAGGCACATTATCTACGGACATTCAAGAGAACATATTATAAGAAAAATCAAATTATGATATATGTCTACTCTTCCTCTATGATTTTCATCTCAAATGCTTAATGACATAACATATTTTTCACTTTTCACGTTGACAAGTCCTTCCTCCCCAGATAATTTAAATGGTCATTAGTTATACCCACCGGAGTTGACAAAGTACAAATTATCAATTTATGCATTGAAAATTTAGTTTTCAAGGCAAGGAGAGAAAACTTCTAGATTTGTCTAGTTTGTTACAAACGAGCAAGACACTAGATTGCTGAGACATAATGTTTCACCTCTCAACTTCAAATAACTTGTTCTATTAATACTATACAAATCAGACCATTATACTTTTGAAAATGTGTATGTAGATACCTTATGACCTTATTTGTTCTTTATTTCCTGAAATCTTGTTTGTTTTCTCGCTATGTTTAAAAAAAAAAAAAAGAACTGAGGGATTCAAAGTATAAAGTTCAAACTTTCTAAGTTCTAACCCAATCTGCACATTCAATTCTATTTATGCTTAAAGATAAGTTTAAACAGTTAGAAACTACATAGAAAGTGCAATAGATTAGGAGTAATATTTCTAATAAAATATATGACGGTTTGACCCTCAAAATTAAAATGTCACTTTTTGATTCTCTTTTTAAAGTCCTTTCATTTTTTTCACGTGATATTTGTTCGCTATCTTCGTATTTAGTCTTGGACAGAATTTATCGCTCCATTTAGGCTGTATTCCTAAATAACTTGACTCGTAGACAATGCCTTGTGGTGCCGCAGGGTCCGGGCACAACGAGGCTCTCACCCTTTCTGGCACTCCCTTCCATGCAGGGGTGGTCATAATACCGACCGAACCAAAAAACCCGACCGAGCCGAAAATATCGATTTTTCGGTTTATTTTTCGGTTTATTCGGTCAGTTTGCGATTTATCGTTTAAAAAAGTTCGGTAATCGATGTTAATGATTCAGTTTTTGGTTAAACCGAAAAACTGAATTATTGGTGCACTAAGTATTACTACTGGAGCAACTTTATTTTTGTTTGTTTATTTTTTTTCGTCAACATAGCTTCTGTCACTTGGTATAATCTTGAAAAATGATTCTGAAATGATGTCGCATTCTGAAATGCCCACATTAAGAGACAATGATGCTGAAATAGGGAACATATTTATCCCATATATGATTCTTTTATACAAGAGAAGGTGTGTGGTCTTTCCAAAAGAGATTATGCAATTACTGCATATTCAAACATTTTAACTAGGTTGCATTTAGACAATCAAATAATACTAGCCTAGATAAACAAGCAATAAACCAAACAAGCAATACTAACTAGGTTACGATTCTTCAATACATATCAACATATTTCAGAGCAGGGACATATGGTGATGAAAGGACAAGAAAGAAATAGGCTAACGAAGGAAGGGAGATATGGACACCACATATAAAATATTTACTCCTCTCCTTCTTAAATTTATTTTTCGATAGAAATCATGGCTTGACATCAAAATTGAACCGAATATGAATAAATTGAATCAAATCGAATCGAAGTTATTATGATTCGATTTTAATTATTAAAATAACAAATCGAATTTTTACAAAATCGAATATAAGCTTGGGCTCGATCTGCGACTACAATTCGGATGACGGGGCCGCCCCATTAGCATCAAGAGGAAATGGAACAAGTACACATTTTCTAACATATAATGTTTGACAGACAAAATGAAAGGAAGTGTTTGAACACTATCTAGAAACAAGAATATTATTAATCTAGAAAAGACTATCAATATCCGTAATTAAAGTTTGTAGTGTAGATCCTTCTGCACGTCACTGTACGCAGAGGCTGCTATGGCTACAGTACATAACACGTTTCGTAATTCGTAAATGCAAGTAAACCAATACGTAATTCATAGCCAGTTCTCATTTCTGGTACGCCACCATAAGAAGATAAAAAGTCACACAGGTTAGATCAAAAGGTTTCTGTTCTTCTCTGGAAAGAGTCGCCATTCTTAGAGCTTGAAATTACTCATTTAGAATAAATTCCGTCAGAGCCAACAAAAACCCTGTCAAGTTTCTGCTTTCTAATTCGTGCTAAAGAAAAGCTTGAAATTCAGTCAATTGAGTAGTTGGAATGGCGACGGCGGTGGAGAAACCGGTGATGGTGGTGGGACTAGATGACAGCCAGCACAGTTTTTATGCATTGGAGTGGGTTTTGGATCACTTCTTTGGACCTTCAGTTAATTCCCACGCTGCTCCTTTCAAACTTATCATAGTCCACGCCAAACCTACTGCTACTTCCGCCATCGGCCTCGCCGGTCCTGGTATCTATGTTTAATTGAATTATGAGCTGAGCAGCTAAAAAATTTCACTTTCGAATGTGCTCTATATTTCCGATTTTACTAGAAATGGATTGTCTGGTTATGAATTCATGAGATCGTTTTAATTGCAGGAGGTGCTGATGTATTGCCGTATGTGGAGGCAGATTTGAGGAAGATTTCTTCTAGGGTTGCCGAAAAAGCAAAGCAGATCTGTTCTGCTAAATCGGTATTCAACTTTTGTTTTAAAATAAAGAATTTTTTTATTTTATTACACAACTTTTGCTCCAGAATAAGATATGAACTAATTCTGTACCCATTGAGAGTTTGGCTGTTTTGACGTTGCTAGTCTAGCTAACAGTCCATAGCGACAGAAAGGTCCAACCAATGGAAGAAATCAATAGAGATGATTATCTGCTTCCTAAGAGCAGGAATTCACTTCTTTGAAAGAAAGTGCTCATGATTAGACACATCCTATACCACTTTCACATTTATCCTGACCTTCCCTAAATGTTTGTTTCTTTTCAGAAAAGAATGCAAGTCCAGTATTTGTTCTATTTTTCCCTTTCAAAATTCTTTCTTTCTAGGAAAGGAGTCTTGGCGTAACCGGTAAAGTTGTTGTCGTGCGGTCAGGAGGTTACGGGTTCGAGACGTGTAAATAGCCTCCGGTAGAAATACAGGGAAAGACTGCGTGCAATAGACCCTTGTGGTCCAACTCTTTTCCGGACCCTGTGCATTGCGAGAGCTTAGTGCATCGGACTGGCCTTTTTAAAATTCTTTCTTTTTACAAGCAAATAGTCCTTCAGCAGTATACTTTAGTACTATAACTTTTTGATTTGGTCGTCTAGTAGTATTTAGAGTTGGGATGTTTTATTGGACTAACTAAACAAATCATTGATGAAGGATCCCCTCTTCTTTTCTAGAAGAAATAGTTATGATCATGTCATCTTTTAACTAGATAAGTTGTCAAAATTATCTTCAGAACTGATCCAGTGATCTCCAATCTTATCAGTTCTTTTTGATTGCATATTTTGCAAATTCACAACTGAACAGTGATCGTTTTCCCTAACAAATCTTATTGTTTTCAGGTAAACGATGTTGTAGTTGAGGTTATGGAAGGTGATGCTAGGAATGTCTTGTGTGACGCTGTAGAGAAGCATCATGCCTCTATGTTAGTTGTTGGTAGTCATGGTTATGGCGTTCTAAAGAGGTAACTTATCTTTTTTCCACACATTTGATGGACCAATCTTTAGTTGCAGCAATATTGTTCTTTTCCCTTTTTTTTTTCTTTCTGTATGCCCCGTCTTTGCTTCTCCATCTAACTAAACCACAAAGGGGTTTGTGGGGTGTTGGAAGGGAAAATAATGACATGTTCCTTTGGTCTCTTATTTGGATTGGGATGGATACAGACTAATATAGTACTTGAAACTTTTATTTTTGCCGCAAAAATGAAATGCTTGGTGCTTAGCACGAGTTACTCTGCTCAAATTACACACCTTTCCTGCTAATCAATTGATTAACTACTTCTCAATCCCAAATTTTGGTTGTGGTCAATTATATCAATCTTTTTTATCCATTCCATCCTAATTGAGTTGATGATAGAATTTTCCTGGTAATAATTCATAATGCAAATTTTCCCGCAGGACTGTTTTGGGCAGTGTAAGTGACTACTGTGCTCACCATGCCCACTGCAGTGTGATGATTGTGAAGCGCCCAAAGGTCAAGGCTTGATATCTTTCTGATTTGTATCTGATTCTTGTAGTCTGAACAAGTTTTATAGCTTGTGATCAATTACTCCAAGTGGAGGACCTGGTTTATTGTCTGTATTTTTCCTATTATTCGACTCTCAATAACCATATATATATATATATATATATATATATATAGATACCTTTCAATGTACAAGTTCTGCGTGTAACATTACTGTGGCTAAATTGCAGTCTCTGTATAATAAACCGCGGTCACTTTCTGTCCATTATTGATTAACACGGGTTGAATATGTAGATGCTTTCATGAACATAATACCTAGTATTACTATACCAAGAATTCACCCAGATAAACGCTTGTAGTTCTTCATACCCCTTTCCAGAGCGTCTGTCATTTGTCAAGTTCAGATTATCAAATAGGTAGCCTAGTGCTCAGTCCTTGCATGGAAAATTTTCTTTGATGGTTGGAAGGAAAAAGTTGAGGTTGGATTCATGAATAATTTCTGAGGGGCGGAAATTGGTGACAGAGAAGTCACTCTTATCTTACTGATGCAACCCTCTAATACAAGAACAACTTCTCTAACTTTTCCTTTCTTTGATCAATCAAAGCTACTAGACTTCTAAAGCAGCGAACCAACTGGTTACTTTAAAAAGACAGAGAACTCTGCTAGAAAATACAACACAAGAAACACATTAGGTCCAGACGGTCTGCAATGTGCTCTCTCACAAGGCGACATCACTTTACTCGAGCTGAATGATTCTTCAGAATTGCATATTCCAAAAGGAGAAACGCTATATCCACCACAAACTGGTGCAAGACAGGGCAACTTTTGTGCTAATCTTTTGGCAAATGCAGGAGAGTCGCAGAAGAGGGATAATACAAGAACCACAGCTACAAATCTTATATATCTATTTAACAATCCAAATATTGACGAAAGAAAATATCCAAGCTTTTTGCCAGAACGGAAGTCTATGTTTTTCTCCCATTGATAACCTGGATTCCTATTTCTCAACGGTCAAGACAATGTAACTCCCATAATGCCTACGGGTACACAAATCAACCGATCGCTTTCAATCCTTCGCAGTCGAAACTTTATGATTCCTCTCTTTAAACAGTTAGACGCTGCAGCATTCCACATCACATCTATAATATCATGCCCTTTAGTTCTAGGATTGTAATTAATGATAGTTACCTTATTAAGTTACTTGCTTTTCCAAGTTGTGAACTAGAATGAGCCTCGAGGTTTCCCCAAAACCAAATTACTACTACTTTACTATTGGGATTTGGTCTTTACACCGTGAACAAATGGCAACGTGGAAAAAAAATAGCATATCACCAAAGTAAGCAACCACTTTAGAAGGAAAAGTCAGCTGATAGATTATTGTATACAAGGATTGGCAGAAATAATAACTAGGAATCCCATAGTTAGGTTGACATACAACCACGAGATACTTATGAAGAAAATTCAGACTCAGAAGAATGAGATACTTCCTTCCCCATTTCAAGATTCACATTAGACTTGCGACTTTTTCCCCTTAAGAAATTGGAGTACCATTGTTGAGAAAGCTTTGGATATCTTGTTAAATTTTTGTCGTCCAAATCCACGTAGTATAGGCCATACGCTGATTCGTATCCATCCAATAACTCCAAACCATCCAAGAATGACCATGAGAAGTAGCCTCTGACATTTGATCCATTCCTATCACATCATAACAAGGCATTGTGGGGATAAATGGCAAACAGATCAGAAAGAACGCCCAAAAACACCTAATATAATTGTTAGACCTTCCGTCCAAAAGATAATACTAGTGAAGATCAGCTCAAACAGTTTAGGACAGAGAAGACATTTTAAATTGATTAGATGACACAAAACCTTTCTGCGGCAACAAGTGTTAAAAAGCCAACCCACACAGAGTATGAGAAAAAGAAACACATCCTGATCTATGTGAAGATTAACTATACAAATGTGCAAGTTCAGACTAGTGTTCTTTTAACCGAAGACATACGGAACAAGTCTATAGTTCTGCAGTCAATGAGTAATAACTAATAACAAATGTTTCCATGACTTGGGAGGGGCTTACCTCATAGCATCAAGCAAATTCCTGATATAAGCATGCAAATATTCTACTCTACCCGTATCATTTAGTGTCGCGTTTCGTGGCGTCATCTGACCTGCCAATAGAAATCACGCTAAGCTTCTCAGAAATCACTGATTCATGAGGTTCAAAGAAAGCTCTGTGCTCTATTAAGTTGTCAAAACCGCTAAAGCAACTTTCATGTACTCAAATATTCACAAGCGTCAAGAGAGGGAGAAAAACGAACCATTTTCATGAATGTAAATTGGTAGGTTGCCATAAGTTTTCTTGATGTACTCCAATACTGCTTGGAGACCCGGTTGTGTCCATGGAAACTGAGTCAAAACAACTTGTGAATAACAGATAAAATAACGCTAAGGTGTATCTAAAGATCATGCATGTCCCAAGCCTCACCTCGCCTTTGGGTGTAACACCAGCATGCTCAACTGTTTAAAGAGATAAAGTAGTGAATTTCTTGATATGAACAATTCCATAACAGAGAAATACTGATGACATCAACTAGAAAACTGGCATTGCTTGTAACATTTCTCAAATCTATAAAACTTTCAAGACACGCTCAATATAGAATTAAATTTTTTTTATCTTGCCTTGAGTGCATAAAAGTTATACTTCTATTACGGATTTAAACTCTTGTGATTGACTTTTGAGTTACTTCTCTATTTATAAATAATTGGATGTATAATTAAGGCAATATTAATAACTTTTAATATTATAAATTATTAAAAGTAGTATCATTAATTAATAGTTAAGTCAAAACAACAAAACAAAAGAACAAAAAGAACAAAACAGAAAAAGAGCACATAAGGATTAACCTAAAGCCCATAAAGTGGCTGTTGTAAGCAAAGGCTTAAAGCCTTGGGCGAAATGTCAAGAAATGTATTTCATTTTAAAAGGCAAAAGGGTTAAAAAGTCTTATAAAGAAAAGTAAACATAACGCTACAAACAGAGGCAACCACGAAACATACTCATGCTGGCAACAAAAACTTCTGGGTTTCTTTACAAATCACTAGTTCTTGAACTTAGATATATAAAATTTCCTATTGTCAATTATCCTACAATAGTAGTAGGTAAAATTGAATTGTTAATTCCCTTTCTTTCTCTGTTGATACAATAAGTTCCATGTTTAGGGGTGAAACTTTGAAATTAATTAAAATGTAAAATCGATTGTTTGACGGGTATAAATTGGACTGGGACTTACGTATTGGCTCAAGGAGTTTTGAGGTGAGTGGACATAACCCTTTACTAAAGTGGTTCTACTCACAAAAACATGCCCACAAAATGTTTGATAAAATGTTTTAAAGAGTCAACACGTGCTTAATTGGAATGAGTTAATACATGTTGACTAAGTATATTATAGTTAAAGCTTATATATTTTACTCGAGAAGTATAATCATCTATTTTCCATATCTTTGTGCTTTATTACATGATCTTACATGTTAAAGTTTCAAGAGTTAGATAGAACTTTTAAAAATATTTTGAGTAATTTTATTTCATGCTTATGCTATGCATACACTCAAGAATATTATAATGAATACTGATAGATCACTTTCAAACAAGATTTAGACTTGAAAAGTCACAATAAGAAGTTTTAGAAAGATAAGATTTTTGAGAGTATCCTCTATTCTGAGAAGGGGTTATCGTCCAGGCCGATGGTCCTGACCAAGGCGTTGACTTCCTAAAACTGCTTGTGCAAAAGTAGAGAGCACACGAGCCGAGGGTCTCGTTGCCGAGAATTTGCGTAGCCAGGCTAAGGTATGATACATGAGTGCGAAGAACCATGAAGCAAGTTGCGTCTCATGGATTGAGCCTATTCGAGCATGTTGGGATCAAACCTGTGCCGATCACATGGCGACTAAGACAGAAATAAATCAAGATAGTTGAAACTCCCGAAGCATAAAGTGAAGTGCTTTTTTTTTTTTATAAGAAAGAGAAAGAAAAGAATTTCTTTTAGAATATTCATAAACTCCTATTATGCAATTATTTTAGAATTGTTCGTACAAGCTTTATGTTTTACATGCATTTATAATCTTTGCTTGTAATATATATTTTATTAAAGTTTTGTCCCCTGTCGTTGAGACGCACAGAGTGACGTTCTCTTTTGGGAACCTGCGTTGGTCTGCTACAACGTAGAAACTGATTTTGCAGGCGAGCAGGCTACAGGTTAGGACTTCCCTAACTTCCAATGTTATTGGTGAGCTCCGTTTTTGTTCGTGAAGTATTCCTTTGAGTCATCGTTATTTAGCTATTTCTTTGTTTACTTGGAGAATTAGCCAGACAATCTCATGTCCTGAGCAGTGCGCCAGTTTATCAGTAAAGGCTTCATAGGCACAGTCGGTGGGTTAAGATTCAGGTGTTTTTAATAATAATGTTGCAGTATTTCAGTAGTTAATGCGAATAAAGTTTTGGAGTTGATTTATTTTAGATATTCAAATTAATTAAAGTATTTGGTTAAAGTATTACTTTGTTGCATATAAAGTTTGACGTTATAATAGTTTTGATAAGCGCAGGTGGTTCGCTCGGTCAAATTTAACGACCGGGTGCCGTCACGGCTTGTTCAGAAAATGGGTCGTGACATTGCTCCTCTCATATGGATTTTCTCAACTTTATCATTAGATTAACTTTATCAGCAAACACAACTATGATCTTCAAATGTCAAAGTATCTCTATTCAGGTAGCATCAGCCACTTACATATTAATTGTGCTTCTGAATCGGTACTGAAGTCCCTATAATCTCTTTCAGAGGCACTCGGCCGGTCTTTAACAGGCAATGTAGTATAATGGTTGAGGCCTATGAAGTCAATAGCACCCTTAACTTGCTCAGGTTCTTGTCTGGTGAAGGTGGGCATTCTCGAGCCGACCCTACCCTTCATTGTGACAGGATAGTCTCCAAATATCAAGGGACTGATAAACCTGCGGTGGAGATGAGAAATAAAATGAAACCAAATAATTAAGCACAACCACACATTTGTGCAGTAAATGAATACGTAGTTCCTTAGTGCAGAGTATCTTAAATTTGAGGATATGCTATGTTAATAGGCCAAAGAAAATTGTGCTCTTACCAACCCAGGTAGAAATCATAAGCTCGCAGAGTTGCAACTTCATCTGCCGTTGCATTTGTATGAGGAATAAACCGATATGAAAAGATATTTAATCCCACAAAACCATGCTGTGTTGACTGCATTGCAAATATGTTAGTGTTTTTTTTTGTTATTTCATTTTGGGAACTCAGTAATAGTCACAAGTTATTTTGAAATGAACTCAATGATGACACCTTGTACTTTCTCTTGTACAATCTGAAAACAGATGAATGGGTAAGCAGCATATTGTGAGCTACTATGTATGGCTCGGTTGAAGAGTTGCCTCTAGAGCAAGGTCCAATTCCAACATGTGGGGAACAGCGCCCTGGGGGTGTAAATCCCAAATCATAACCACCCAAAGTGAATACATTGGCCTCATTCACAGTTGTCCAATGCAAAACCCTATCACCAAATTCCTTGAAGCAAATATCCGCATATGCAATGAAGTCATTGCTAAAAGGATAATATGAATTGTCAAGTTGAAATCATCAGATGTCTTAGAATATATGCAGAATATCTCCTAATTTTCGAAGAATTACAAGTTGGTAAGTATTGAGCATACATTATTTTTTGACTTAACCATCCACCGTATTCATCTTCAAGTACTTGTGGCAGATCATCGTGACATAGTGTAACATGTGGTTGAATTCCTAGAATTTGAGAATATACAAAAGCATAATATGGAGCCCATCAGCCAATTGTTAGATGTTTTACTTACTAGCACTTTGGACGTGCGATTCCAGATCTCTTAACAGCAAGAAAATATGTTCAAACTTTCAACTGAAAAGATAGAAGAGTAGTGTACAACGAAATGTATTAACCATGACTGACAAGCTCATTGATGAGGTTATTGTAATACTGTAACCCCTTTGGATTGACAGGTCCCCTTCCACCTAAACAAAACAAAAACCCAAGTATGAGAAGAAAGAAAACACGAGTATAAGCTAATGTAAGGTTCCTGAGCAGTGCGATAATAAAGCTTACTAGGAATAAGTCTCGACCACGAAATGGAAAACCTGTAGGCTTCTAATCCAGTGTCTACCATGAGTTGTACATCTTCCTGGAATCAGATCATTTTCGAGGCAATCAAATTGATCATCAATTATGTGAACTCAAAGTTGATTCCATCCGTTCTATACCTTGTATTTGTGGTATGCATCACAAGCTACATCCCCATTGGCTCCATGGTATGCACCTGGAAATTATATAATCTTGGATAATTAATGCGACTTGCTGTTCTAATTATCTGAAGCATGGTGGCCCCAACATCCGAGATTTGCTTATGGGATTCAGAGAATCAGCTGTGCGAAGGAAACCACGGTCTTGACTATGGAAGGAAACCATTAACCATAATCATATTACACTGTTTGGAAATGACTAATTATAATTGGACCTGATAGTGATTTTAATTTGGAGCTTTAATCTTGTTAGAAGTTTCTTTGAACCGAGGGTCTATCGAAAACAACCTCTCTGCTCCATCGGGGTAGGGATAAGGTCTGCATACACGCTACCCTCCCCAGACCCCTCACCGGTGGGATTTTACTGGGTTGTTGTTGTTGTTGTTGTTGTTGTTGTTGTTGTAATCTTGTTAGAAGTAGACCGGTAGTATTGTGGTTTTGGTAATAATCCTTCTAAGTTTTCCTTTCACTCTTTCAATCAGCATACTTATATAACATCATGCATTTTTTCAACTATCAACTATTAATCTATACAACATGGATATGAAACTGGAATAAGTAGAAAACACTATACTACTATTTTACAGTATCAACTTTAATGGAAGTACTAGATTTATTAAATAACCACAATGTGCAGTTACGAATTACTGTTAAGGCGAGAGGAACATATAGAATCAATTAAATTGGGGGAAAAGATTAAAGAAAACAGACCAGCATGAGAAAAGGTATCCCAAATGCTAGGCGTCCGTCCATCTTCAAATGCTGCCCCTTCTACCTTCAAATTTTGGCCGAACAAATTAAAGTAGTCGATCGTGAGAAATCCAATATTTACCAATCAAAATTGCATTACTGACTTGATAAGCAGAAGAACCGGAACCGAAAACGAAAGAAGCAGGGAAGTCGTTTCTGCTAAAATCATCATCATCGGCACCAAACACCACAACGGCAAACTGCAGTGCCACCAAAACAAGCAAGTCGAGACTCTGCTGCATCCTTCTCGTCTTTTGCCTGTGTTCCACTCAAGGTTTTTGGTACTAATTAATGAATGTGTGGCCAATCTCTAACTAAAACGATTCTATTATCTACAAGTGAGCAGCTAGCAGAAAAGGCCAAAGGTACAATCATGGCGATCATAGGAGAAAACCATTAACATAGACATGGGTGAATCTCCACCACTGAATTATATACTTTAGATAGGATTAATTAGTAGATATTTTTGGTTAATTCAATCATAATGCTTAAATGGGCACGGTAGCTGTTTCCAAAACAAACGTTTTTACCAAGGATCTAGTTGACCACTTTCTTTGTAAATAAAAAGGTAGAACAACCAGTATGGAATGAAAAGAAGCTAAGAAAATATATTTTAGAAAAATATTTTATGAATTAGAAAATATTATTAAGGATAAACTACTAAAAGTATTAGTTAAATTAAAAATGTTTATAAGTTAAAAGTCATAGGTTGAGGGTGATCAATTTATAATTTATTACTGATTTTAACTTATAAGCACTTTGGGTGTTCACAAACGCATAAATCTCTTCTCGTGTTTTACGAATCCTACAACTCTCTTTACTGAGCGAGACTCCATCCATATCCCTACTAGTAGTTTTTCTTTCATTCAATCATCACTTGTTTGACAGCTTAAACTAGGCTCCACTTTAGAGATAGGTTTTTGATCTTAATCAAAATAGGTCAAGGGCGCGTCGGAACGGTCTGTAGCTGCTTAGTCTCATCCGAGAGTTTAATCTCCTTACTGCTTTATTCAAAGAAAAAAAGAATGGGGTCGATTTAGGCTCCTTCCCTTCCACTGCGTAGCCGCGCTAGCAGGTACTACGAGCCCTTTGTCCCACGCATCTAACTAGCTCGCGTGGTTCACCGGTTCCATCGAAAACTCTCATTTGTTGAAGCCTGACCAGGATCGCTCCCACACCTGTAACATTCGTGATCGGCCTCCTCAACTGTGTATCGATCGAAAGGCAGGGCGGCATAGCCCCCAACCAAGGACGTAACTAGTAGGCAGCAGCCGCTGCCGCCATCTGGACCGCAGTCTTCCTCTGGGGGCGCCATTTTTCTATGGTCGGGCCAGTAAAGCTATGGTAGGTAGCGAGGTTGGTGTTTTCTTTAAGCTCTACATTGTGCTGGAACTCCTCATGAGAGAGAATCAATTCTTTCCACCTCCGTAACTTCTGGAATTGAAAAAGGAAGCTTTTCCAAGCCCGAACAAGATCAAAAGAACTTATCGCTTTCTACAATAAAGTCAAAAAAGAAGTTAAGAAAATTTATTTTAGAAAAATGTTTTGCGAATTAGAAAATATTATTAAGGATAAACTAGTAAAAGTATTGATCAAATTAAAAATGCTTATAAGTTAAAAGTCATAAGTTGAGGGTGATCAATTTATGATTTACTACTGATTTTAACTTATAAGCACTTTGGGTGTTCACCAAACGCGTAAATAAATCAAAAAGTACTTACGAATCAATTTGATCAGCTTATAAACTTAACCAAACATCCTATTACTTTTTAAATATATATTTAGTATGACTAAAATATTCTTGAAGCGTCATTCAATTGAGATTCAAGAGGTGGGCAGTACGAGAGACGTGACAAAAAAAGGTCCCCGTCCTACTTGTTTGTCTATTTAAAGCATATATCAACACTTATTCCTACGGAGACAACTCAACGTAATTGGTGGCCTAAAATTAAATTTTACCGAGAAACTTTAATTTTTTTAATTTTTTTGTATATAATTTTATTTGATATCTATTTTTTTAACCTTTTGAGATAAAAAACTATTAATTTTTTAATGATCAATTTTGTTTTAATAATTCTTTTGAATTGATAAGATAACTAATACATTTAATCTCTCTTATTATGTTGTCGATCTTAGATAAAATTTTATCTATTTTAATTTTCAAAAACTTTTTTGTGCATATGCAACACAGTAGAGAAACTGTTAACATTTTCTTATAAGTACTATATACATTTGGAGAAAAATCAAGTTTTGTTATCCAATTGAGCATATAGATAAAAGTATTCTTTTCTAATTGTACTATTTACCTTAACACTTTTAGTTGAATCGTAAGTTTAAGTCATCAATGTACTTTAAGGAACTTTCGAAATTAAAGAAATGTGTTTTCAAAGATTTTCACTGTCTAGTGATCTCAAATTTTTATCACTAAATAGAAAAACAAATATATTCTCATATGCGGTCAGCACCAATGACAAATCAATTAAAAATTCTATTGTTTAACTTTAAAATACTCAATTTATCTAAGATCAACATGGGTAATTTACTTTAATTTTCTTTCCTTTTTTATCTCATCATGTGTCTGCTGATGTAATTTCTAAATTTCATGTATCATCCACGTATAAATTTGCATGGCTAATGATGTAACCAAAGAGGATTCCGTTTATCGAGCAGGAGAAAAATGGCAAATATGATATTATTAAATTATCACTATGCACTCTAAAAATTCAAATAAGCACAAAGAAAAGAAGCTAACCCCGTAAGATAAATTGAATGAAAACTTAAAAGTTTAGTAAAGAAAGCTGTAAGCATTTTACTGGTGAATGAGTTTTCAGATGTTCAAATGGAGCCAGGCATGTCACAATAAGAGATTGATAACAATTAGAGTAAGCTAGCTAGCTAGCTCTAAGTAATTATAACAGCAGTAAAGATCAAGCTGATTAGTAAGATATTATGAAATATGATGAGATAAAGTCAGGTGTCCCTTTGTAATTAAAGGTGCGGAATATTGAGAGCGTGTGAACAAAGTCTCATATGGAAAGTAGAAAAAAATAAGTTACTTATAAAGAGTTAGATACTCTTAGTGGTGTGAGATTTTTTGGAAAAACCATGTGAGCTTGGCCCAAAGCGGACAAAATCACGCTATGTTAAGAGTATATTTGAATCTTTTAATCCAACAACTAGTATCAGAGCTCATGTTTAACAGGACGAGTAAGGACATGGCCGAGTGATGGCGCAGGGCCGAGCTTAGTGCCTTTGCTTGTCTATTGGCCGGTTCACTACCTTTACCCATAGCTTCAAAGACACATATACAGCCTCTCCTTGGGCTTTGGTGATCGTAAATACTCGGATCATGTGGGTGGCACACAGTTAATCTCCAAATTAGCCTATAAACGGTGATGAGTCATGGAGAACTTAGTTCAAGGGAAAGATTGTTGGGAGTGTATGAACAAAGTTCCACGTGCCTTTTTGGGAAAATCGTACGGACTTAGCCCAAAAAAATAATATCACATCATATTCAAAGTATTTTTGTACTGTTTTAGCCTAAGATAAGAGCCCCTTTTATACAAGAAATTAATATGTGTCAACTGTTAGTTGAAAATGGTCTTTAAATGGTAGGTACGCAACAGCCTCGAACCGTTGAAATCAAAATAGCTGGCTGCTATGCTAGCTAGAGTTTTGGAGTCTGTTGAGGGATATGGAGCCCTAAATTTTATACTACTTGAGTTAATCTGGAATATTGGTTTGGTATATGTTAGCTGGGCGTATCCAGCTTGAGTACTATGGGTTCATATGAATCCATCCCTTTCTTAAATTATATATAATAATGTTATATTTCTTTAAAATTACGTAAATATATGTGCTTGCATCAATGCTTAAGGACTCTTATGGTGTAACAATTATTGAGTGCACCTCTACAAGTGAAATTAACGATTTAAATCTCACTTCGGACGGTCTTGTTTTGGCACAAATTATAAATATATATATGAAATTCAATATAATTTCAAAAATAAAATAATTTTGGACCTATAAATTCAAAAGTAATTAAGCTAATAGGTTTGTGAAGCACAACCCTCTAATTAAGCTAATAGATTTGTGATTCTTATCTTTCAAAGATAAGTATATAACAAAGAAATAATGGCGTTTGATTTTTGTTGTTTCTGAAAGGTTGAGGGCCTAATGCGCTTGATGGAAGGAGAACATGTGGGACCTTTCAACCTAGGAAATCCTGCTGAATTCACTATGCTTGAACTTGCAGGGGCAAGTAATTGATGCATGGACATACATTTTTCTTCTCTTGTCAAGACTTTGATTTTACAGATTCAATCATTTCATTTCTGAAGTCGTTATTTCGATCCAATCAGAATTTCTCTAACCTGGAGGCTATAACTCTTGCATTACTATTGATTGAATGCAACAGAATTTTGTAATATTTGTTATTCATGTTGCAGGTGGTCCAGGAAACCACTGATCCAAATGCGCAGACTGAGTTCAGACCCAATACAGCAGATGATCCACACGAGGAAACCTGAAATCTCAAAGGCTAAAGAATTGCTTGGTTGGGAACCAAAGGTAGGAAAGGTCTACCTATGATGGTACAAGACTTTAGGGACCGTAAATTTGGTGACCACAAAGAGGATAGCTCCTCTGTCTCCTCCGCGTAATAGGGTCTTTGGAACATTATTTTTGGTCAAAGGGCGAAATGCAGTGCAGTAGAAGAAGATGACCCTGTTGTTTATGTTCTTTCAGTACAGCAAAACGTCCTTGGCAGAAGTCAGCTCTTGGTTCTTTACATAGTTTAGTAGGTCTTCATATAAGTCTGTCAATTTTGTATTTCGATTTATTCCATTTTAACAATTTTGTTGTAGACATTAACCTATATTATGAAAATAAATAGCTGACAATTTTTCATCCAATGGGACTCACAAATTCATCGGCTTTCCTGATCATCTTCTTAGAAACTTCCTAGAAACTGGTTACTAAGTCAACACTAAATGGACAAAGAGAAGCGCTTGTCTTTAAGTTTAGCTCGGAGTTTGAGCAGAAATAAATGCTATGCCAGTTCCTGATCTAAACTAGTAAAACAGGGGGTTGATTTGTATAACTTGTATTGGTTTATTTCATGGGTTTTCCTCGTTCTCTGCTTCCTATTTACTCATAGTATTTGGCTTCTAAAATCTCTTGGAGCAAGCACTACTTAGAGAGGTCAAGAATGAAAGGATTCAAAGAAACAAAACTGCAAATTCGACAGGTGGATGGAATGCAACAAGAGAACAGAGAGAATAGGCATTTGCCTCGTGTGATTGTATGCAACAAGACAACAAAGAGAATTTGCATTCGCTTCGCATGCATCATCTACTTAGACAAAAAGATCATCTCAAATTGAAACGTACCAATCACAGACTACAAACAAATAATATGAAAGAAGAAAGCTCATCTCATATCAGCATATCTGAGCTAAAGAGCCTAGACAAGCACTCAAGATTGCACGAACTATCAAAACGAAGATGAAAAAGACAATACCACATCTCTGAAATGCATATTGCTTGACTAGTGAGAAGTTTGATGAGCATTCAGCGAATTTGATAAGTTTTGTTTCCTTGACCACTATTTACATGAAAATCCATCTCAGTGGAACCAATCAGCAGCATTATTCTTGTTACCTCACCCACATGTAAAAGAAGAACACAGACTCCTTATGCTTCCTTGATTTGGGGGTACATTGATCTATGAATTACATGTTCAGGAGACACAATTTCTCCATTCACACGAAGTTGTTCCAGGAAATCCATCCGTAGTGACTTGAACTGATAGTGCTGCAGTAAAATATAATATGTGAATAGATGAGAAGGACAAAGAAATTCAATTACAAAATACAGTGTTATCACATGCAGAAAACAAAAGATTACAAGAATGACTGTTACGTTAGCAATCTATTGCAGTGAAAAAAGGGCACAGCCATGTTCCAATCACTTCTTTCAAATTCTCAATTGGTGGAAATCTTGGCAACATCATTGTTGTCGCCACAATCTGGTTTTGGCAATAGGAGAAAAGTTGATTAGAACTAAACTACCAATCAATGCCTGTGATGAAAGAAGCGCAAACTTTTGCTAAAGAATTTTCTCTCTCATCGGAATACTCTCTCAAACAGTAATTTCCTAACGACTAGCCCGTCTAGCGCACGCTCCAGTCTATGGAGCCACCGGACGGCGACCTAAGGGCGCGTCCGGTCAACCAAATTGCTCTCCCCACAGCTGCGACAATATCTACCATGGGGAATCAGATTAATCACTCTTATGTTAATGTAATTTCTGTAACACCAAAGATCAATTCTGCCCCAAATCGACCTCCCGTTCTTGCTCGAACCTCGACTCACAATGGCATGCCAGCGGTGATCTTCAAGGCCAAGGACTACTACAGTGTGATGGCGGAAGAATGCGAATATCTGATTGTGGGACGATTCATAAGGGTGAGGCCCCAAATTGAGAAAATCAGGTCAACTTTTGCAGAGAAGATTTCTTTAAAAGGTCATGCTAAAATTGGTGTCTATGATCTACATAATGTTTTTATTGAACTCTCTAATGAAGAAGATTATAATACGGTGAGATTTAGAAGGAGAATCGAAGTATAAGGAAAGGAAATGTGGCTAACTAAATGGACTCCCAATTGGAAACCAGAGGAAGGTGCCCCTTATGCTCCAGTTTGGGTTTTATTACCTAAACTTCCTATGAATTGTCATAAATGGGACAATATCAAAACAGATCCTAGCACCTGTTGGTATTCCCTTGGCAATAGATACAGCTACTAGAGGGAGAACTAGACCTAGTATGGCTAAGGTTCCTGTGGAAATTGATCTTCTTAAACCTCAGCTAGAACAAGTTTGGGTGGGTTTAGAAGATGATAACACTGGTCTGAAAGGTTTTGCTCAAAAAATTGAATATGAGGCTGTCCCAAAATATTGCAAACAATTGTAGATTGCTGGGACACTCAATAGTGCGATGTATATTTTTGGAAAAAAGAAACAACCAGAAACTAACAAGGTGACAGAGGGAGAACAGGTAGTAGCTGAGAAAGATGCTTTACAAAAGGAAGGATCTAAGCACAAGGAAAATAACACTGCTCAGAAAGAATCTCTAAACCAATAGAAGAACAGAGAGCACAGGTTCAGGAGACACAAATTGAAATAGCAACTATTAATGATAGATAGCTGCTACACATGCAGGAACTTCTAAGAAAGCTATGAAGGACTAGGAAAAGAGGAAAAGGAGACAGAGAAATGCCCTAAAAATTGTCAAGCAGAAGAAGAACTCTAAGAGATCAAACCAACAAAAACTAGTGGAAGGAGCTTCCAAAGCACCTGGAACTAGTAACACACAAAATCATGGCAAACTAGAAAATCAAATGGTGGCAAGTGTGAGTTCACTTGGAACGAAGAATGTCAACCATGGAAAATGTGTAGTAGTAGCGACAAGTCAAGAGGAGGGATTGCAGAATTTTAGTATTTCAGCACCCCAAGATCCTCCTATTGAGACTCAAAATGTCTTTCGGAACTTGACACAGGAAAAAGATGAACACATTGAAAAGGAACACCTGCAGGTGACACAAAATGATCAGAATGTTAACTCAACAGGTCAAGTGCCTTTGCAGCAAGGTACATTGACTATAGAGGCAACAGACAACACTTCGGTACAAACAGCATCTAGAGAAAGATTTGGTACTAATCAACAGCAATTACTCAAGGGAAACACTCAATATCTTCAATCTGATGAGGAGGAGGAAGTGTGAGAAAGTTTAGCTGAGGATTTTGCTCCTGGAGAGGAAAACCACAAGGAAGAAGTAGTTGCGCAAATGAAGGAAACGGTTGATAAATGTTGTTTATCACCAAGAGGTACTCCCACAATAAAAAAGAAGTCGTTCAAAACATATCCACCTTCTACTCCTATAACTAGGGCAGAGGGAAATCCAACAAACAAAACCAATCCTAATTATTCCGTTGATTAGTACAATCATATGGAATATTAGGGGGGTAGAGTCAAAAGGTGCTTTTGACGGATTGATCAAACTCAGAAAAAGGCACAAAGTCAGCTTTGTTGCTTTACAAGAGCCTTTCTTACATAATTCACAATTGGAGAACTATAAAAGGAAGCTGGGAATGCATGGAGCTTTGGCAAACTTCAATGGAAAGATCTGGTGCTTTTGGGACTCTAGTTACACTTGTGCAGAGGTTTTCAACCATAAGCAGCATCTTACTTTATCTATCCAACATATTAGCTCTCTGGAAGTATGTTGGGTAACTATAGTGTATGCAAAATCTAAATCAAGAAGAAAGAAGAAATTATGGGAAAGTTTTGAACAGATGAATAGTCAATTTCAAGGGCCATGGTCAATTTTTGGAGATTTTAACTGTACCATGAGTGCCACAGAAAAAGAGGGGGGCAGACCTCACAGGCTGAGGAAGAGCTCAGATTTCATCAATTGTATGAATGAATGTGGTATGTTGGATGCTGGGTATTCTGGTAATGACTTTACATGGAACAGAAGGAAGAGGAAGAGGATTAGAGAGAGACTAGACAGAGTCTTTTATAATGATGAATGGTCTGCCGCCTTTCCATTAATCAATGTAAGACATCTGCCTAGCACAGGCTCTAACCACAACATGATCTTTATGACATGCTCTATAGAAGATGTTCCTCCCATCAAGTATTTTAAATTTCTGAGCTTCTGGACCGAGCAGAAAGATTTTCAGAAGATTGTGAAAGACTCATGGGATGAAGAGGTCACAGGTAATCCTATGTGGATTATGCAACGAAAACTAAAGAGGCTTGCTAACTCCCTCGGTTTCTGGTCTAGAAACACAATAGGAAATGTGTTTGATAAGACCAAAGAATTAGAAGAAAAGATTGAAGCTATGGAAGCAACTTATGGGGCGGATAGTAGCAATGTCAACAGAACTAATTTGCACACCTTTATGCTGAGCAAATTAGTTGGATGAAAATGCAGAACAATCTCCTTAAGCAGAAAGCTAGAGTGAAATGGGAGGTTGAAGTAGATAATAACACTAAATGCTTCCAGAGCAATATCAGAGAGAGGAGAAAGAGATCTTATCTGCACAGAATAAAAAATGAAGAAGGTAACTGGGTTCAAGGGAATAAACATATCTCTGAAGCTGCTGTTCAGTACTTCAGTAACCTATTTACCCAACCTATCCAAAGTACTGACTACAGGATTTTGAACAAGCTTCAGAGTCTTATTACTACAGAAGATAACTCTTTCCTGATTGCTTTGCCTTCTGTTGAAGAAGTAAAAGATGCAGTCATACTATTTTAACATTAAAAATTACCAACAGTTCAAGTTTCCAGGACGGGGAAGCAACTAGGAGTGTGAAGAAAGAGAGTTGGTATAGCCTGGGTAGAAATGGGTAAATCTACCAACTCTGTATCTAAAATGTAGCTGCAAAGACAAATCCAGTTATCCTAGCCGACCTAGTTATACTATTTTAACATTAAAAATTACCACTAGTAAGAGGTGTCCTCCGAGAAGGGGAGAAAAAGAAATATTAAGCAAGAAAAAAAAAAAAAAAAGGAGTTCATTTAAAATGGAGCTGACATGTGAAACGTTGACATACACACCAATAAAAGCCTTTTGTAGCAGCTTACATATAACTTTCAAATTAGAGCAAATATTTGAGACGTATGGAAGTAAAGAAAAACCAGAGCAGCAATTGATAGAAAAGAAATAGAGATTAAAATGATAGAAGGTTACCTTTCCTCTCGATTCAAAATCAAAGATATGGTAGAAAGGATCCAATAGTGTGACCTGATCTTCTTCTTTGATCTGACAACAGTATAGTTTATAATGTTATAATGTGAGAATCTAAGGGTCTTATAATATGAAAATCTAACGGGAAACCGAGCAACTGAACATCAGCAAGTGACTCGAACAGGAATTCTCATTACTCAATGCATACTAATCTACTCTTTGCTCTCTCGCAAACAAGAAGATAGGTTTTGTAAAGTCAACCTTTCTTTGTCTTTTCTCTCTTTGTCCTTTTATGATTTATATCATCTCTTTATTCTGCATAAGCACCATGCTACTCTTAAATAGCAGAATTTAAGGAAGTCACAAATTTATTAACCTTATCAACAATCGACTTGGATGGACACGTAGGATTTAAAATCAGTTCTTCAGTATAAAGAGACTTTAGTGGAATACAAATGGAAATCTTATCTCATTCTAAATCTCTTAGTTAATGGAGCAAAAAGTTACACTTCCAATTTACTGTACATTATATTCTAAGTGTGTAGCTCACTGGTATTCATAGTAGTATTATAACTCCCTTAGTAATATTTTTCTTCCAAGAAAAGAAAGTAGAGGAGAGAAGATCACTAACTGTCAGATATGGTTGCCTAGTATACTTAAAAATGATTGCAGTTTTTCGTCAGCTTAGACAAAATTAGACAAATGTGGTAACAGAGATTAAACCAAAGGTGTCACTTACTGCAGTGCTGCGTACGCCATAAACAGTAATCACAAAGCATGTGCGGTCGGAATCACAGACAACATAGTATCTGCAGATGAAGAGTAGAAGCTGAGCCAAAAAGAAATAATGCTGCAGTCGGGAAGCTCTGTGGCTTAAATTTCACTTCCGAAGAGAATACTGGAAAGGAGAAAAGTGACAAATGAACTGCTGTAGATTCTTCTAAGGTGAGGTAACTTACATTGGAATTTCACACGGATTCTTAACTGAAAACAGAACTTTTCCTGTGACTGCTTTGTTTAGATTAGGACCTTCAATTAGGCGGTTCACAGTAGCTTTCTCATATGTAGGATTCACTACAAGAAAGTATTCGCCCAATTTAAGGATAACAAGCTTAATCCAATATCACCCTGCTTTGAAAACATTATCTAAGACGCATATAAAGCTTACAATCAACAGAAGCAAGTGATGATGCTAGCGATTCAACAGTAGGAAGCGATGATGTTGGAGAACCATTCAGATCCTGAAAGACAGGATAGAGTTATTCAACTACATCTTTCACAATCTCATGCATAATAGATGGGGCTAAATGCGTCAGAAGTGGTAGAATAAACAAACTCAATATCTAATGCATGAGATATCATTGCTGTTTTCTCTTGCTTTAAAAAATGAAGACCAGCAGTAAGGTCAGTATATTCTTATAGAGGGACTCATTAAGCTTATTAAGTGGGTAAGACGATTTGATTGATAGAGAAAAACTCCTTTGACTTATGGACGTAACATAATCAGTGCATGAAGATTTTCTTGGAATTAATACCTTCAACCTTTTTGTAGTACTTAATTATCGTGTCTTAGTAGATTTCCCTTATACCTTTTTTTCTCCTGGCTATGGTTACACTTGTCAAGGGTTGTCAAAGCCAAAACTTGCAGATATGCACTTGAAAGCATCTCAAGATACAAATATCATGTCGTTAGGACGTGAAACACATCCACAGCGTATGCATGTAATTCTGATGATGCAATAACTCAAGCTTGAGTTCCACACTTGTGACAGACAATATACGTGGATCATTATTCATTATAATCCTTTAATAGGAAGATTCCGTAACTGGGAGCTTCACTGCTCCAGACTTTGAAAGATCAATGATGAATCAGATGTGTGATCTCATGGATTATGACACCTTAACCAACTCTTTTAAGCTGATATTTTTTGCTGAGAATTAACATAATTCTCTTAGAATTCTACTGCAGTCTATCATGAATTTCTTAATGTTTCCCAACTGAACAAAGAAAATATGACTGCAAATAGTTTATATGAAATAAACTTACCTGAAGGAAAGAGTTTATTCCCTCAAGAATCTCATACAGATTAAATGCTTGCTCTAGACCATTAAGATCAGGATCCAGTAATTCAGCAGCTTCAAATCCAGAAAGGGCCGTCTCATAGTCCTCAAAATACTTGTACGTCTATAGAACCAAATCATAGATTCACCAAAACATTGTATTGAAATTTGAGAAGGAAGAAAGTGCAAACAACATGATATAAGCAGACGTGAATTGTGCTGGTGAAGAAAATAGATGCTTTCTTTGAAAGTCTCGTCCTTTCTTGACCATGCATAAAATGCTCAAGGTGCAAAAGCAGAATGATAATCAAGAGATTTTGCTATTTAGTTTGCTTTTAGCAGGCAACAATCAATCTTGCATTAAATCAAAGTGAATCTAGAAAGCCTTTTCAATTCTTACATGCTTCCACGAACCTCCAAGAAAATCTCAGATACACATAATTTATGTGCTAGCACAATTCAGAACGAGAATTGGCTAATAGCCTTACCATCGCGCAGTTGTAACACATATGAGAACTGATCTTCATCCTCTCATCTTTCAGCTGAAACAAAACATAAAATGAGAGGAGGCTATGAGTAAAATATGTAGACCTAAAACTGCAAAACAACCTTAAATGTTCTGAAGTCAATAAACAAAGATGAAGCTCATGAGAAAAATGAGAAGAGAGACTGCAGAATGTCCCATGAGTAAATTGGCGAGATGCAGACTCACAGCATTCTTATATGCTTTTAGTGACTGCAGAAGCATATTAATGTCCCAACATCCCGTCACAAAATAGGCAGTGAGACATGCGTTTCCTAGGATGTCTGCCAAAAAAGATAGATTATTAAAGAAACCCGAGTTTGGATGTAACCAAATTTTGGTAATGGATAATCAATCTTCTGATTTCACATAGCAGGACACCAAAATAACTGTGCTTATAAATGAAATATAACATGCAATTTGCAAGACAAGTACAAGTTTTATGATGCTTTTTATGTTCATATATTCAAGAACATAGGTACTTTCTGTTCCTTCAATTTTTCAGTCTTGTGCAAAGTTCTAAATTATAGCATAGAGCATAGTATATGGCAAGTAGAGGGGGTCTCAGTACAAAAAAGCAGTCTTACACCATGATATTCCATCCTGGATATCCAGAGCGATTGCTTCCTTGACATGTTTGATACAGTCGTTAATGATTTCTACTGGATTCTCAACCTCTGAAAAGTAGAATATTACAATAAGTAGTCAGAAATAGCATAATTAGAAATAGCATTGGGAACTTAGAAGAAATGTCAGTACAATTGTTACAGATTTAATCCCGAAATTAAGGTTAAAAATGTGAATACAGTTACTCTAAATTCTTGCTGGTATCAAAATCAAAATGCTTCGAGTTCTTATTGCTTGTAGCTACAGATTTAAAATATTTACCTGATTCGCCTATGCATTGTCTTCTTTCAAGCACTGATAATTGAAGTAATAGTTGCTTATTATTCGGATCCTGAAGACAATAAATACAATAAATCCATTACTTCAGAAGTTTTGGAAAGTGAAGAAACTTAAAACTCAAGAATTAAGCAGCATGCATAAAATGACGGCACCTGCTCAAGGCCATAGTTGAAGCAACTTTTAGCTTTATCCAGATCTCCTCTCTTCCAAACACAAGTTCCTAGGCATAACCACGCATCCGCCACAGAGGAATTCAACTTAACCTATAACAGAAATCCACCGATCGATAAGAAACAAAAGAAATCGGATAAACAAAAATAGTTGCATGCATATAAATATTTTTTAACTCACAGCATCCGTCAGAAGACGTTCTGCTTCCTGATTATAAGCAGGAGATACATCCATTAGTTTTCCTCTCAAATACAAGTACATTGCTGCCTCATCTTGCGATTCTCTCTTTTCTAATAATTCAACATAGAGACATATATGATTCAGACCACAATACTAATCATATCGTGTTAAAACTGAACTCATTGCATGCATCTGAATTTAGAAACTCGGAATTCAATGCATTCTTCTAAGAATTCTGTTACCTATAGGAATTGCGTCGAGTTTTTCGAGAGCGTGTTCGATTTGGTCCTTCAATAAGTCGATTTTTTCCTGGTAGCTTGGCAGGGCAAAGTAGTGACCGCGAAATTCATCAATGAACTTTGCAACTTCAATCACCTCTGCAAACACGTTCTCTGAACTGCTCATTTTCAACGATGGAGAAAAAGGAAGTTGAAGTTGAAAATGTATGGAATGGAAGCTTCTCAAGACTGAATGGAAGAAGAACTGGGGTAGTTAGTTATACGGTTATGAAAAGAGTTCACGCTCCGTTCGCCTCAATTTTTTGGAAATTACAGCCTCTACCCCTTAATATTTTCTGTTATGATTCTTTTACCCCTTAATGTTTCAAACATTTACTTAAATTTACAGTTCTTTTTTCTTCTACTTTTACTGCTACGAAATCCTCATTTAATAAGTACATTAAACATGTATTGTACTTCAATATTTATTAAATCAGCTGAATGATTATACTACTTGCGTGATACTTAATACTCCATATTTAGAATTTCATCATCTATACATAAATTCATCTCACTATAAAATTGAGTTTGATAATATAAAGTTTGATAATTCGATATTTATTAAAGCTTGATTATCTCGACTGACATGATGTCGTGCAGTGGCGGATCCACAAGGAGTCTCATGGGTGCTTAAGCACCCATTGTCTTTGGCCAAACTTAATAGATTTGTACAAGTAATTATCAAAAAATTTAAATAAGTATTGAGCAAGTACTTATCACTAAATTTATTTTTTTTCTTTTATATCGGTGAGTACCCATGACTTTGAAATCTTAAATCCGCTAGTTGATGTCGTGTTTGCATTTTGTTAAAAAGTTGAATTCTCTTCTCTTATCGCACTCACCCTCCGGTACTATTTTAAAAGAGTAATTTATTTGGCACTGACAGTGGCGGATCCAGGATTTTAAGGTCGTGGGTGCTCATTTTCTGGCCATATAAAAAAATTAGTTCATGCAAGAATCGTTCCCTAACTACTTTATATTTGTGCACTCTATTCTCACCTCTTTACCAAAGCACCCATAAGATTTTTTGTTTAATGGGTGTTTGCTAGTTCTTTATATCAATATTCCCTATATTTTCTATATAATTATACAGATTTGCGTCGGAATTAATGGGTGCTTCAGCACCCGATACGTAGAACGTGGATCCGCCCCTGGTTTCAAGTTTTGATTGAGATTCAAATCCTTAAAGGTCTCATGTGCAATATATGGTGAAATAACACGGACTAGTCAGTTTTTGGACTGATAATTAAAAAATAGTCAGTGTTTGTAAAGTCATTGAAAAATAATCACTATTTTGTTGCAACACGGAAAGTTCCCGCATAGTATACTGTAGATTAGTGCACATGTATTTGAACTTCCAGCATATTATGCTGGAACTCCAGTACACGGAAAGTTCCAGCATAATATACTGGAGATTGGAGCACTTGTGTATGAACTTCCAGCATATTATGATGGACCAGTATATAATGCTGGAACTCCAGTATATTATGCTGGAATATTTTCCGTATTTGAACAGTATTTTTGTTCGAATTTATCTTTACATGAAAAGTAACTAAATTTCGATTACTTTTGAAACTGTAGCTATTTGTCAATTATCACTTGTAAACTTGACTATTTTTGAACTTCACCCCAATTTATGTCATAGATTCTCATGGCCCTTGTTATGGATCTTATGGTCATGGGCCTCACTGTAACTAAGCCCAAACCTATGTCATGTATTATATGCACCCCTTCTTTCATTGAGTATTACATTCACATGAATCTGTTGGGCCTGCCATCTCCTTAATTCGTCGCTGATGTTCTTGTTTACGTGGCATGCCACATCTAGGAACGGAGGGAGAGCACTAGCTACGAGTTAGAGTTGGATTTTGATATTGGTGAATGAAAAATGATGGGATGAAAAGTGAAGGGAATATAAAAGGTCCCTTTTGCTTTGGTTAAAGCATTTGTCCCACATAGGAAAAAGAAAGGAAAAGAGAGTGCATATATTACATTACACCTTCTCTAGTTGCTAAAAGGGTCGGAGGGGCAAGGACCCCTCGCGCCGTCGTCGTCGTCGTCGCTCGCTCAGCTGCGGCTGCGGCTGCGGATTCGTCAAAGATTGATAGATTATTTTTTTGGACAAACTTTTCCTTAATTATTTAATTATTTAATTAATTATTTAATAAATAGAAAACCATCAAACGCGGATCGACCCTGACCCGTGAGCGAACCGCGACTTGTGACCGACCCCGTCCGTTTTTCCTCTTCCCGAATTTTTTCGAATTTCCCTCCAAAAACCTGGTGACTGATCTGAATGATTGCGAACATTCAGAATTAGTACCTCCAACAGCTATAAATTCCAGATTTTTTCCAAAATTCATTACGAATTTTTTTGCAATCTAACTTTCTCAAAAAACTCTCTTCTTTATTCTGTGTGATATACTACTGTTGAGTGGTTCGCCGCTACCAGAATTTGGAGTACTATTATTCTGGTAAGATAATTGTTCTATCTTGGGAGGGGATATTCCATCAACCTCGA
This sequence comes from Nicotiana obtusifolia, assembly GCA_002018475.1. NCBI lineage: Eukaryota > Viridiplantae > Streptophyta > Magnoliopsida > Solanales > Solanaceae > Nicotiana > Nicotiana obtusifolia. The sequence goes on along the minus strand of MCJB01029792.1, from coordinate 80,063 downwards.
GTACTATGAGGGGAATAATTTTCTTAAGGACACACTTTAAACTAAGTGGGCTCGATTATATTCTGAAAATATTTCTACACTATTTCTGTTCATTCTCCAGTTTCTGTAGTTTACTGTTTCTGCATTATTTTTACTAAGGGTTTGACAGATTGTGTTTAAACGTTATTTAAACTTATACAGATTATTTATGATGATAATCTTAAGGAAATTATTAGTTTATATATTAATCTGTATTCTATTTTGGAGACTAAAACTTGTGTGGTTTTCTACTCCGTATGAAATTTCGTATTCTAACTTGAAGACATAAAAACTTCACTAGAATATTAGAGTTCATACTTGTACAACGATTTTAAGAGCATAAAAACTTCATCGTTGCTGTTGGAAAATTTTTGCTATTCTGATTATTAAGATAGTTTGTCAATTTTGACAGTGATAAGAAATGGCAAGTGGAAGTGCTACTCCTTTTGCGAATATTACACCAGCGGTTACTCCTACAACCCATACCGCTGTGTCACCGGCTGAGAAACCTGCGAAGTTCACCGATGCCAACTTTAAAGGATGGCAGCAAGAATGTTCTTTTGGCTTACCACCCTTGGTATGCAGAAGTTCACCAACGAAGACCCTCCTGTGTCTGCTACTGATGTGCCGGCCAATGAAAAATTTATGATTATTGAGGCATGGAAACAGGCTGATTTTTTGTGCAAAGGCTACATTATGAGTGCCTTAGAAGATGACTTGTACAACATCTACAGTGCAGTAGAAACCTCCAAAGAATTATGGATTGCACTTGAAAAGAAGTACAAAATCGAAGATGCTTGCTTGAAGAAGTTTGTGGTTGCCAAATTCCTAGAGTATAAAATGGTGGATGGAAAAGCTGTTGGAACCCAAGTTCAAGAGCTTCAACTTATCTTCCATGACCTTACTGCTGAAGGCATGGTAGTGAATGAAGAGTTCCAAGTGGCTGCAATGATTGAAAAATTGCCACCCTCATGGAAAGATTTCAAGAATTATCTTAAGCACAAGAGAAAGGGAATGAAGTTGGAGGATCTTGTGATTCGTCTCAAGATCGAGGAAGATAACAAAATCACTGAGAAAAAGTACCGTAAGAGTTCACCGATTGAAGGGCCAAACGTCGTTGAAGATGCTGCTCCGAAAAAGAACAAGAAAAGGAAGAGGCCTTCTGGAAAAGAGAAGTATCCTAACAAGAAAAAATTCAAGGGCAACTGTTATAATTGTGGTAAAGCAGGCCATAAAGCTCTCGACTGTCGTGCCCCCACGAAGGACAAAGATAAAAACAAGGGTCAAGAAAACATGGTGGTAGATGTTGATGACCTGTATGCAATGCTGTCTGAGTGCAACCTGGTTGGTAACCCAAAGGAGTGGTGGCTTGATTCTGGCGCCACTTGACATGTGTGTGCCGTTAAGGAAGCATTTGCAACCTACACTCCCGCTGGACCCGAAGAGGATCTATACATGGAAAATACTGCAACAGCCAAAGTTGAAGGATATGGAAAGATTCTATTGAAAATGACATCCGGAAAAGTGCTGACTCTCAACAATGTCATGCACGTTCCAACAATTAGGAAGAATCTAGTTTTAGACGCACTACTCGTGAAAAATGGGTTTAAGTGCGTGCTGGTTGGTGACAAATTTGTACTTAGTACGAATGACATGTTTGTAGGAAAGGGCTACCTCACCGAGGGTCTTTTCAAACTTAATGTAATGGTTGTTGACAGTATTAATAAAAAATCTGCTTCTTCTTACTTATTGGAGTCAAATATTTATGGCATGTTCATTTAGGACATGTAAATTACAAAAGCTTGCGAAAGATGATTAATCTTGAAATATTGCCTAAATTTGAGTGTAATATATCTAAATGTCAAATATGTGTTAAATCACAGTTTGTTAAGCATTTGTATAAGTCTGTTGAAAAGAATTCAAATCTTTTAGACTTAATCCACACTGACATTTGTGATATGAAATCAATACCATCTCGCGGTGGGAAAAAGTATTTCATAATTTTTATTGACGATTGCACTCGATATTGTTATGTTTATTTGCTAAATAGTAAGGATGAAGCAATAGAAGCATTTCAGCAATATAAGAATGAAGTCGAAAATCAATTGAATAAAAAGATTAAAATGATTAGAAGTGATAGGGATGGAGAATATGAATCTCCTTTTGCAGAAATATGTTTAGAATATGGAATCATCCATCATACTACTGCCCCCTACACACCACAATCCAATGGAGTTGCGGAAAGAAAAAATCAGACATTGAAAGAAATGATGAATGCTTTACTAATCAGTTCCGATTTACCGCAGAATTTGTGGTGGGAAGCTATCCTTACAGCTAACCGAATACTCAACAGAATATCCAACAGCAAAACACACTTTATTCCTTATGAAAAATGAAAAGAAAGAAAACCCAACTTGAAATATTTTAAATTGTGGGGGTGTGTAGCAAAGGTACAAGTACCTTTACCCAAAAGGGTGAAAATAGGATCAAAAACCGTGGACTGTATTTTCATTGGATATGCAACAAACAGTAAAGCATGTAGATTTTTGGTTCATGATTCTGACAATCCCGAAAGTCATAATAATACGGTAATTGGATCTGATAATGCTGAATTCTTTGAAAACATCTATCCGTATAAAATTGAATGCGAGTCGTCGAATGAAAGATTTAAACGACCACGGGAAGAACCAAAGGAGAATGCCCTTAGCGAAGAAGATCCAAGGCGTAGCAAACGTCAAAGGACATCTACTTCCTTCGGTCCAGATTTTATAACATTCTTGCTTGAAAATGAGCCTCAAACTTTCAAGGCGGCTATGTCATCTCCTGATTTAGCATTTTGGAAAGGGGCAGTCAATAGTGAGATTCAATCAATCTTAGATAACCACACATGGGAAGTGGTTGATCTTCCTCCTGGAAACAAGCCTTTAGGTTCTAAATGGATTTTTTAAAAGGAAAATGAAAGCTGATGGCACTATTGACAAATATAAGGCAAGACTTGTGGTCGAAGGTTCTAGACAAAAGGAAGGTCTTGATTATTTTGACACATACTCGCCTGTAACAAGTATAACGTCCCTTTGGGTGTTAGTGGCTCTGGCAGCCGTGTATGATCTTGAAATTCACCAAATGGATTTTAAAATAGCTTTCTTAAATGGTGATTTGGAGGAAAAAATTTACATGGAACAACCCGAGGTTTTTGTGGTTTCTGGTAAAGAAAAGAAAGTGTGCAAACTTGTAAAGTCACTTTATGGACTTAAACAAGCACCCAAATAATGGCATGCTAAATTTGACCAAACCATGTTGGCAAATGACTTTAAAATCAATGAGTGTGATAAATGTATTTACATTAAAAATAATCCAGGCCACGAAGTCATTGTTTGTTTGTATGTTGATGACATGCTAATAATGAGCAAACATATGGCAGATATAAATGCTACAAAGCGCATGCTGGCTAGCAAATTTGATATGAAAGACTTATGATTTGCTGATGTAATCTTAGGAATCAGAATTCATAGAACTCCACAAGATTTAGCATTATCACAGTCTCACTACATAGAGAAAATATTTGACAAGTTCAAGTACTTGGATTTCAAGATTCCCAGAACTCCAATTGATGTGAGTTGCGCACTTCAAAAGAATGAAGGTGAAAGTAAATCACAAGGGGACTATACGAGAGTGTTGGGAAGTCTGATGTATATCATGAATTGTACACGACCAGATATAGCATGTGCTATTAGCAAACTGAGTCGGTTTACAAGTAATCTCAATCACACACATTGAATGGCAATGAAACAAGTTTTGGGTTATCTGAAACATACTCAAGACTATGCTTTACATTATAATAAATATCCCGAAGTCATTGAGGGATATAGTGATGCAAATTGGATCACTGGATCGTCTGAAGTTAAATCCACGAGTGGATATGTTTTCACAATAGGGAATGGAGCAGTGTCTTGGAAATCATCCAAACAGACTTGCATCGCCCGTTCCACTATGGAATCTGAATTCATAGCTTTAGCCAAGGCCGGTGAAGAAGCTAAATGGCTCCTGAATTTCCTAGAAGATATTCCATTCTGGTCCAAACTTTTGGCTCCTATATGTATACATTTTGACAGTCAAGCAGCAATAGGTATGGCAGGGAGCGTTATGTATAACGGAAAATCTCGTCACATACGATGGAGACACAATACCGTTAGACAACTCCTCTCTAGTGGCATTATCACGATTGACTATGTAAAGTCAAGAGATAACGTAGCGGATCCACTTACAAAAGGCTTATCTAGAGAGGGAGTTAGTAGATCATCAATGGGAATGCGATTAAGGCCGAGGACAAGTCATCATGACGGTAACTCTACCTAGCAAACTGGAGATCCCAAGAGCTAGGTTCAAAGAGATCAAACAAAGTTGTGACTGACGGTTCAACATTGTCAAATACTCAACCCATTCTCGTATGAAGACAAAGTTCAAAAATAACGATAAAACTTTATGGCTTGTTAATGAGTTAATAAAGCATTAAAGTTTTTTAATGATTATCTAAATCTGGCAGTGTATGACCAGATAATGTGGCTATAGGGCCACATGTTTAGAAATCACCTATGTGAGTGTTAAGTGTAAGCCGCTTTAAAGGGGAATGACAGTGAAGGCCCATTCTCTATGCACTCATGAAACCAGGCGGTGTTCATGGCTAAAACGAACACAACCGTGAGAACCATAAACGGTTGAGGGTTGATTGTGTGACTTATGTTGTCTAGGTATACAACAAAGTTCTACGGTTCAAAGATATCAAATCTACCGATTGACCGAGTAAATCCGATATAAGTTCACAACGAAAAGTTCAAAGGGAAACCTACTTATCCAGATGTTGTCAATCTTCGCTTGTATATCACACTCGTCTGCGCATTCTTTAATATTATGGCCATTCCCAATTCATGTGGGGTATCGTTGGGTTTTGATATTGGTGAATGGGAAATGATGGGATGAAAAGTGAAGGGAATATAAAAGGTCCCTTTTGCTTTGATTAAAGCATTTGTCCCACATAGGAAAAAGAAAGGAAAAGAGAGGTGTATATATTACATTACACCTTCTCTAGTTGCTAAAAGGGTTGGAGGGGCAAGGACCCCTCGCATCGTCGTCGTCGTCGTCGTCGTCGTCGCTCGCTCGGCTCGGCTTCGGCTTCGGCTTCGAATTTGTCAAAGATTGATTGATTATCTTTTTGGACAAACTTTTTCTTAATTATTTAATTAATTAATTATTTATTTATTTATTTATTTATTTATTTAATAAATAGGAAACCATCCAATGTGGATCGACTCTGACCCGCGATTTGTGACCGACCCGGTCCGTCTTCCCTCTTCCCGAATTTTTTCGAATTTTTCTCCAAAAACCTGGTGACTGATCTGAATGGTTGCAAACATTCAGAATCAGTACCTCCAACAGCTATAAATTCCAGATTCTTTCCAGAATTCATTACGAATTTTTCTGTAATCTAACTTTCTAAAAAAACTCTCTTCTTTATTCTGTGTGATATACTACTGATGAGTGGTTCGCCGCTACAAGAAATTTGGAGTACTACTATTTTGGTAAGATAATCGTTCTATCCTTGGAGGGGATATTCCATCAACCTCGAGTACCGTGAGGGGAATAATTTCCTTAAGGACACACTTTGGACTAAGTGGGCTCGATTATATTCTGAAAACATTTCTACACTGTTTCTGTTCATTCTCCAGTTTCTGTAGTTTACTGTTTCTGCACTGTTTTTAGTAAGTGTTTGACATATTGTGTTTAAACGTTATTTAAACTTATACAAATTATTTATGATAACACTCAATACATTTTGCTTAAATTTTGTATTTATATTAAAAAAATTTAAAAATATATATATAAATAACTAATTGTGAATCCAATAATTAAGATGAGCTATGGGTTCAATGACAAATTCAAAAGCCATAAACTTCAAATTCTAGCTCCTCCTTAGGCCACAACGTTTGACGTCGAGTATATACAGGTCCACGTTTCACTCCACAACAACCGTCAACTACGGTCTATCCATGTAGCTAATGCGAAGCATTGCTACACATTTCGTCTAACATATCTAATTTTTCGTAATTATAATTGCCTTGACAAGATGATTACGTACTCATACAACCTATAAAATCATGAAGATATATTCAAGCGTTTATTTGACTCACAGTTACCATAATGTCTGGGCCTTCTTGTTGTAGCGTTCTTATCCCTTATTTTGTCCTACGACTAATTCAGAAATCAACCAAACCATTTTGCAAACTCAAATTAACTTTCAACACGATCCAACGTAATTAAAATCAAGCATATGTAAAGCTCCAATCCAAGACCAAGGACACAAAGAAGTACATATAACGAGTTGGATGTTGTATTACATATAATTACATAGGCCATCCTTGAAGCGGGTTTGTCCTTTACAATCACCTCTCTTAATTTTGTTTTGACATTACTTTTACGTTTTGACACTAAGGATCATTTTTAATAAGTAAACAGGTATCTATTTGAGACTAATTTAAGTCTTTATTCATTGGCATTAATGTTATTGTTAGGATCATAAAAAATCGACTGCCGACAAACTTGCAAGATACAGGAGCAATTTGGATTTTTTTTTTGGGAGCTTAACTTTATATTGTCATCTACCACCTCTTGTAATTTCTGCTTTTGAACAAGCCTGTGTTACTGGCTTACTGTCTTGGTACTAGTATCAAGGTTGGTAAAGTTATGTACTATTAATTTCTCCATTCCAATTTATATAATTATATTTGACTAGACATGAAATTTAAGAAAGAAGGAAAATTTTTTAAAATTTATAATTTAAAACAAGCCATAAAAATTTGTGTGATTATAAATCATCTCATTATAATAATAAAATAGATATTTTTAAGTTAAATTATTTTAAGTAAGAAAGTATAATATATTTTTTTGGGACAGCTTGGACAAAATAAATATAACTATAAATCGAAACAAAATTTATCTTTAACCAAAAAAAGCCTTCGTAAGCATCCTGAAATCCTTGAGCAGCAACCAGCTAGTGCGCTCGCCAAAACAGGAGTAAGTAAAAAGAGTAGGCTTGAGATTCTGAAAATAAAATAAAGCCAAATACATGTATGTACCCTTAAAATTGTCACAAAATCCTTTTTAAATTTTAAACACTTGAGCTTAGCTTTATTCCAATTGAACACAACACTAAATTCATAACCATACCTATTAGGCACAACTAGCTGACTTGGCACATAACGTGGGCCGCACAGCATTTGAGCGCGTAAATATTATTACACATGGACTCTAACGTTAATATTATAAAAAATAAAATAAATATATACCTATTTACACCCACCTTAATTTATATAAACACTAATTTCAATCTCGTTCATTTAGTTCCCCCAATTGCTTTTCCAAATTATGTCGAGAGACATCTTCTTGTTTCTAATTCTTCTTCATTTCTTTGTAATTCTTTTGAATTTCTTTCTAATTCTTGCCTCTTTTCTTCGTCAAAACAGTTTTAATGTCAAACTCGTCGAAGGCACCTCCCACTGATGTTGTGTACTATAATTGCGGTCAATTAGCAAACTTCAAAATATCATTGAATGATGGTAACCCAGGTCGATGGTTTTACACTTTCAAAATTGGAAAGATAAGCTTAATTCATAGTAATTTGTTCTAATCTATTCATTTTGGTGATTCTTCTCAAATTCTCATCTTCCGTTCCTTGGTTGTATATGTAGAAAAGCAGTGGATGCAATTACTTTAGATGGTATGATGAAGACTTCTCTTCTCAAGAAAATAGGGGGATTTGTGATTTATTGAAAAAAGTCAAGATTTTGGAGAGGGGTCGGGCAAGAAAAACATAGACCATCATACATCTTACAGCTTTGTTGGTGCTGATTTTATGGATATGGCTATAGAGTGATGCTTGTTGTGTTTGTTCAAATTAGTGGCAGTAGTTGGTTGTTCTTTTTGCTGGTTTGTATTAGTAGGGATGATTGTATTGTCTGGTATCATTTTGTTTAGGAGAAGCTGCAGACTTGTTTCAATTAGTACAATGGTTGGCCTAGTACAAGGATATGTAATTTTTTTTGAATTAGTTCAATGACCGAGTTTGAATTTGTATGTAAGAAATTTGATGCCTTGTTAGTCAACTGCTGCCTTGTTTTTTATAGCTGTCATGGGATATTTGCCGATAAAGATGCAACATTTAAGAGACTTGATCACAATCTAGTACAAATTCAGACTATATTATAATAGCTCTAAATTGAACTTCAAAATGATGTTAATTATCCACATAACACAACCATATTAATGTACTTAAAATGAATCAAAATACATTAGAAGCAGTCAATAATATGTGTTTGTTGCCGCAAATTACATTGCCACACAAAAGCCTAAAACTAAAGCAAATTACTGGTTGTTGTTGGAGTGCCTCATCTGCTGCAATTGGCGAGTGGTAATGGCATCTTTATCCTCACATCTCAATCCTCGAATCTTAAAACCTTATTTGTTGGAGCTGTACTTATGACATTTGCACCAACATTTACTAGTCTTTCTGATGGTGTTCCTGGCTGAAAAATATTTCCAAATCAGCATTGATATTTTTGTGAAACTAGAATAATTAAGATATGATGATGCATATAAACTTACATTTAGTATTTGAATTCCATTTCTGCTGTCCTGATGGAGACTAAATCCAACATTGTTGGGCCTTTGTTGTCCTCTTGTAGTAGCATATGTTGGTCCCCTGCCCCTCTTCTGCTAAGAAATTCCTCTTTCCCTGCCTCCCCTGCATGTTCCAAGATTTGTTGAAGCTGCACTGAAGCCAATAGGTGGTGGTGGTTGTTTGCTTGAATGTTTAGAAGCATGAACCCTTCTAACTCTTGAATTATTTGCATAAAGAGAAGAAGGTGGTTGGCTAGAAGTTGTAGGTTGGCTTGAACTTTTAGGTTGGCCTGAATTTGGAGCCTGACTTGAACTTGGAGGTTGAACCCTTCAAACTCTTGAACTATTTGCACAAACAGAAGAAGGTGTTGTACATGGCTGACTTGAACTTGCGGCTTGGTTGGAACATGCAGGTTGCCCAGAACTTCTATTTGCAGTAAAGGATGCTAATTCTAGCCTACAAACATTGAAGAATTATAAGGATTTAGCGTACAAAAAATACAGTTTGCTAAGTTGAAAAGAATCAACAGTTGCTCACCTTACAAACTTTTCTATTGTGGCCTTGTTGATGACATTTGGAACAAGTCATGTTCACCCTTTTTCTTTAAAGCTTTCCATACTTCTTCTTAGGTTCATCTTTTGCCTTTCTTTTACATCTCTTTGGTCTGCCTGGCATTGGTTTAGGAGCAGGAGGCTCAATTTTTAAATTTATGATTTCAGGCCACATATTTATTGTGGGATTTGGTTGCAGAAAGTATTGGTAGGTCTTGAAGAAGGTATCCTTCCTATACCGATGTTCCACATAATCTTCAGGCTCTTGGTTTAGGTTATATAATGCACATACCACATGTTAACATAGAATGCCTCTAAGCTGCCATAATCTACAAATACATGTTTTCCTTCTCGGATCAACATTAAACTTTTTCACATCTTCATCTATTTCACATCCATACTAATCATTCCACATAACCTGACATCTCCTGAAAATTTCCTTGCTCTCGTCTAATATCAACATAGCCATAGGAGATACGTCTTATATCCACGTTTCAACAAATTTTAATATTCCAGCATTTCTAGTCATTATTTTTCTTCTAATTTCCTCCAACATAGTGATAATTGACTTGTGCCTAGGAGCTAAATTCACGAGTTAAAGGTCTCACACATATTATTTTCAACAATATCACACTTGGTATGCTCTTAAAGTATGCCCTACACCATGTTTCTTGTTTGTATTTTAACAAGTATTCACAAATATGCTTACCAAGCTTATCAAGTTTTGCCATCTCCTCTTTTAATTTCACTTCATAACTTGATTTAGCACATCTCCAAAATTGCTTTCTTCACTTCTCTCCTTTTCAATGTTGCTACTAGTTGGACCAGATGTGTCTTGCACACATCCTATACTCACAGTCATGTAGAAGTTCAAGTATAGTTGGCACAAGTCCCTACAAACAAGAATAAGACATTTAGTGAATAACATACAAAACAACAGTTAAACTTAGGATAGAATAAACATCTCATTACCTTCTGCATATCTGACACCACAGTAAGCCCCTGTCCACTTCCTAATTGAAGATATTCTATTAGGTAATTAATGAAAAATGACCAACTTCCTGGTCTACAGTAGCCCAGCCAATTGGAAACATTTGCTGGTTTTCATTCCTGCCAACTGTAACTAACAACTCACCCTTACAAGTATTCTTCATAAAACAACCATCAAAATCAATTATTCTTCTACATCCTTCCATCACTCTTTTCTTTTTATTAGATTTTAGTTTCAACTGGACTTTGCATTCAATAGCATACTTTGCCACAGCCTTCCTAAATTCGTCAACATTCTTAAATATCATCCCAACTTCAAATATAGCCACCACACAATCATCATCATACCTTAGCTTACTACTCTTTCTTCTAGCAGGTAAATCAACACTCTTAATAGTTTCAGGATCTAACTCATCTCTGCTGTCATCACTATCTGCCTCTGAACTATCAATAAACCCCTAACCTTCATGTATATCTAGCAGCTTTGTTCCTTCCAATGTCTTCAAAGTCTCTATCAATTCCAGCTTCTCCTAGAGGTATTTCGTTCTTTGCTACAACTTTTTTTCTTTGGATCTTATTCTTTTATGCTCCTTCTTTCTTCCCTAATAAATCTCAACTCTTCATCAACCTCTGAATCATCTTCTTCAGGAATATCATCTTCTTGCGAGTCAGAGCCGCTTTCCAGATCTGTTTCAGCCCCATCCACATTTTCCTCAGTAGGTTGATTGCTCTCATCAACTACATCAACATCAACCCTTTCATTTTCTTCGGTTAATCCTTCATCTACCTCTATATTAATATTTGCTAAGTTTTTATTCTCACCACTTAGGTGTTTCTCAGCAGTACTTTGAGTATTAATATCACCATCATTTGTTGCCCTAGCACCATCAGAAATATTATCTGTCTCACTACTAAAAAAAAATCAAATTTGCGACTGAATAATTCCGACCGATTTAATTCAGTCGCAATTTTCAACCCATTCGGTCTGAAATTTCATTAAAAATACATATTATTTTTTTTAAAATATTTTGGCTCAAAATTGCGACTGATTCAGTCGCTCATATACGTGAAAAATACTGTGAAAATATTTTTTATGGTTTTCGACTGACTAAGTTGCAAAAATTAAAATTAGAAAAAAATTAAATAAATATTTTGACCGATTTGGCCGGAATCTGCAATAAAAATGAGGTCTGACTTGTCAACAGGATTTGCGACCGAATCAGTCGCAACTTGAAAATTCAAATTTTAAATTTGCGACCGATTTGGTCGCAAATCTTTTTTGTAATACAGTCCTAAACTGTTTTTTTCTTCTCTAGCTTCTTTCCCTCTCCTCCCCTCTCCTCTTCTTCCCCACCCACTCTATTTCTCGAGTTTCTCCTCTAATCTAACTATATAAGGTATGATTTCCCTCTCTCCCTCACTCTCCCTCTCCCTCACACGTTCCATTTCCCCGTCCAACCATCCCCTCTCACCCAAATTGTTTGTTTCCAAGTTGTTTAACTCGTTTTTGGTGCAGGAATTTAGCGGTTCATCTCCCCTCCGGTGGTGGTTCGGCAGCAGATCCGTTGGTCGTTTTTCATATTTTCTTTGCATTAATTTAGCAAAAATTATGTAGAAATTAGCTATATAATTTGCAATATAGTATAGATAAATTAGCAATAATTTTTGCAATATAATATGTATATAGTGATTTGTTAAAAATTTACTTCTTTAGATTAATTAACTATTTCTTTCTTTTTAGTTAGATGTTCTTGTGAAAATGGCTAGTATACTTATATGTATCCAATAATAAATCAATAAAAAAATTTAGAATAATTTGAGTATGTTCTATAAGTATGAAATTCTTGTTTATATAAAAAACAACTAAAGAAACAACTTAAATGCTAATACTTCGTATAATTTAGGTTATAATATTTAGAGTTGAACAATATTTTAAAGAGATAGAATTTTTATACATTCAAGTTATGTTAGTTAAGAAACAACTAAGTGCTATACTTCTCTGTTTCGGCTTTTCGTTTGGAAATTCTCCATGCCCTATCTATGTGTTAATTATATTATTTATTATTGGAACGAAATAAAGAAAATGCAAAGTATTAGAGTGCTATCATATGCTAATTTGAAATAAATTAGATTAATTTTATGTTTTAGGACTTTTTTGTCTTACAATTGTTTAATGTACACATTAATATTGAAACCATCCAAGTATTACAGTAAAATATATAATTAAACTGTTTAGATAACCTTTGGGAGAATATAACTTAGTAAGTATTATAAATAAATTAAATATGTCAACTTCTAGTTTTTTTGTTTGTGTAGATGGTATTTGCACATCATAGATGGATGTATAATAGGAATCATCATAATCGTGTGGGGTTAAGGGATGAATTTAAAGAAGGGGTTGTTGGATTTATTACTAAGGCAAGGACACTTAATGATTTTCGTATTGAAGGAACGATTAGGTGCCCTTTGAAATGATAGTGTGTTAAGTTATTGGGAGAAGATGTTGCTATATGTCATCTTTTTTAAAAAGGGATTTATGAAAAATTATTATGTGTGGACTGCTCATGGGGAGAATCTTAATAGCTTAAATGATGTTGATTTTCATAATTCTTTTAGTGGTGAGGAGGGTAATCCTATAATGCAGAATACTGTTGAAAATTCTAGATTCAATGACATGATGAAGGATGCCTTCGAGATGTTCCCGGGGGCTCAATCTGAACCAATTATGAGGCTAAGAAGTTCTTCAAAGAGTTAGAGGAAGCTAGTTGTCAGTTGTATGGAGGCTCAGTACATTCCAAGTTGTCTGTTGCTGTTCGATTACTTCAGATTAAGTCGGATAGTTCTATTTCTCAATCGGGCATGAATTCTATCGTTGAGCTTATGAATGAACTTAATTCGAGTATCATTGATCTACCTAAAGATTCTACATGGCAAAAAAATTAGTTTCCAAGTTGGGTCTTTCATCAGAGAGAATTCATTGTTATGAGAATGGTTGCATGTTATTCTATAAGGATGATGCATCTCTAGAGAACTGTAAATTTTGTAACAAGCCTCGTTAAAGGATTCCACAAATGATAAAAAGAAGAAGATCTCGGTGAAGGCGATGCACTACTTACCCCTTATACCAAGGTTAAAGAGGTTACATACATCAATGAGCTCCGCTCCTCATATGAGATGGCATTATGAACATAGAAAGGCAGATGATGTTCTATGCCATCCATCAGATGGAGAAGCGTGGAAGCATTTCGATAGGATGTTCCCGGACTTTGCTAGTGAACCAAGAAATATAAGGTTGGAATTATGCGCTGATGGATTCACTCCGTTTGCAGTTTCTGCTGCACCGTATTCACGTTAGCCGGTGTTTGTTACGCAGTATAATCTTCCACCTGAGTTATGCATGACAAGTCCATATTTGTCAACCAACACTTGAAAATTTGTCACCTAATATTATTTATTTAATTTTACAGGTTAGGTGTGTATGGCATCCAACACTTGAAAATCTTGTGAATGAGAACTTCGAGAAGAGAGCACATAAGCGGATAATAGATTCACATCATGTTGCTAGGAAAGGTGGCAACAGACCTGATTGGATACATGAAGATGTCTGGAATCAGTTCTTGGTGAAGTGGAACACCCCTGAGTGAAAGAAGAAGAGTGAACAAACAAAGTTAAACAGAGCTTCTACTAAGGATGGAGCATTGCATACTAGAGGTTCTATTAATTTGCAGCCCATCGTTTGAGAAAGGTAATTTCATTATAAAATATTCTTAGTTCTACAAGTATGCAAATTGAACACACACACACACACACACACACACACACACACACACACACATATAAAAAATTACTTCTTAATTTTCAGGAAAAGGAACGTGGGGAGATATGACTTATCCTGAGGTCTTTGCGGAGACGGCACAAGAAGAAGAATAAGGACGACACAAGATAAGGATGAAGTGAACCGCATGCTTCAGAGACATTTGTACGATCCCAACACCAACACTATATTATATTTCCTTCTTGGTTTATTTTATTTATATAACGTGTATTATTTTTGTTTTCGGACAAGTATCATATTGATCTTGACGCATGGCGACAAACTCAGCTGGAAGGAACTCAGCCGGCCTGGAGGATATGACTGTAATTTGGACACAAGCGGCTGGTGGCCTGAATAAAGGTATACATATCATGTAATTATCTATTTTGGTATTAATTTGAAAGTTACTTGTTTGTTTTCTTACTTCTTTTACTTTCTTTTCTTTATTTCTCGTGAAAATAATAAATAAAGGTCGAGTCTACGGGATTAGAGTACAACCATCCTCCAGTCGTTCACCAGCAACATTATTCACTCGGCATCAGTTTCCCAAGAAGACATAGAAGCTATGCGTCAAAAAGTGGATCAAGTGTCGCAAGAATTTCAAGCAACTCAGGCTTTGATCCAAAAATTATTAAAAAAGAAAAGCAAGAAAGGAGCTGCAATGGAGTCTGAGGAGGAGACTGATTCTGAATAAGCTATTTGAATGTTTTAGAGTTGAAGTTAGAGACATGTTTAATTTATGTTATTTGATAGTTTGTTGAATTGTTATAAATATCACTGTTCGTTTTGTAGTAAATATTGAATTTTGGATTGTTATATTAGGTTTTGGTTAATTGTTAGGTGTTTGGTTGACTATTTTATTTGGCAGGTGATGTAATTAGAAATACAACAGAATTCTGCTTAAAAATGCCGAGATTTGCGACTGACTCAGTCACAAATTTCACCAGGGAAAACCCAGATTTGCGACTGATTCAGTCGCAAATTGTAAATTTCTAAAAAAATTTAATTAAGATTTGCGACTGAATCAGTCGCAAATGAAGAATTATCGATATTTTTTAATTAATTAATAATCAATATTTATGGCTGTTTCAGTCGGAATAATTAATTAAAAATTAATTTTTAATTTTTAATTTTTCGACGGAATCAGTCGAAGCTTTTAATTTATTTTTATTTTTTTAACTCTGGTCAGCGACTGAATCAGTCGCTAAATTTGCGACTGATTCGGTTGCAAATGGCTTAATTTCAAATGTCCCCGTATTTTTAATTTGCGACTGAATCTGTCGCAAATTTTCGATCGATTTTGTGGCAAATATATTGCGACCATGTATTTTTCGACTGACACTTTTCAGTCTGAAATCCGTCAGAAGAACACGATTTTCGATTGATTTTTGACTAATTTGACGGTGCAAATTTGCTGTTTTTTAGTAGTGTCTCTTCTACTTCTGGCCCAATTAGTAAAGTTTCCTGACCCACTATTTCGACCACCTCTGGCTCATTGACCACATGCAGCACATACAAATCTAAAAAATCACAATGTAATAGGTCTTTTACAATGTCTAACAGATGTGAATCAGATTCAACCTTGAAAGAGTCATCACTTTGTGAGGTTCTATAATAAGATCCTTTCATAATGGGGTAACCTAATTTTTTAGTATAAAATAGCAGTTCCATCATCGAAAAATGGTCTTTATCAATAGGAAAAACTGCTTCGGGTTACTTTTTCCCGACATATGGTGGGTCCCCTTCATTGATAAATGCCCCCAATAGTGAAAGCGTGTTATAATATAATCATCCATAAGATTCCCTTAAAGAAAACCCCCAAAATATAGCACCAAAAACTGAAAGAATATTTTAAAGGAAAACTCAAAAAAAATCCTAACTTTACAGAGAATTTCGAAAATCCTAAATTGATCAATACATAAAGGGCAAAATAATACCACTTGAGTCATAGACAGTCCAATAACATTAATCGTTGATAGTCTTCCAAAAAACCAACTCGAACCTTCAAATCGTAATTGATAACTTCAACAAATCAACCGTAAATAACCATAGAACACACATCATACAAAACAAAGAGATGATTTCAGTGATAAATCGAAGAGAATAAACTGAAAATACATTGAGAATCAAAGGAAACTGATGGAATTAATCTAGGGATTTTTCGGACCTCTAATCGCCATTCTTCAATTGGGTTAATGGGGAGAGAGGGTAACTGAAATAATGAATGGGTCTTTTAATTTAAATGGGGTAACTAATTTAAAATCTGATGTGGCATATTAAAACAGTTGGCGTCTTTTAATTAGTTAGCTTTCCACGTCGGTTACACTCAATAACACGCGCTTTACTTAATATAACACCTGGCCGAGTTTTGTACTAGTTGTACCTAATAGGTATGATTATGAACAAAATATTGTATTCAATTGGAACAACGCTAAGTTCAAGTGTTTAAATGTGATTTTCTGGCAACATTTAGGGTCCGTACATGTATTTGGCCATAAAATAAAAAGGGAAAACGATTAAAAAAAAATGGCTTGGATTCTGTAACAGAGGGAAAAAGAGTAGAAAAGAGTTGGCTGGGACAATTTTCTTAGGAATTGAAACAGAAGTTTCAAGCCTAACACCCATTTTTACCATTTTTGTTAAAAAGATGGACAAATTAATTGGTAAAAGTAGCAATTGGTTGAAGTTTGTCTTAGCTAGAATAATGAAAAGGTCTCGTTTCTGCAGACCTTCGTGTGTAATTTCCTTTGATAAAAGTGAACCACCTATGAGAGAGAAAAGACTGTGCTTCTGTGTTGTGTGTGATTTTGTAGCTGAGAAGGACAAATGCCTGATTTTAACCATTCAACAGTGGCACTGAAAACATGGCAACCTTCTTTTGTTGAAGCATTTAATATGAACCAAACTATAAAAATCTCCAACTTCCTACCAAGAGAAAAGTAGCTCTTTTTACCCTTTTTTGTTGAGAAAGGTAGCTTTTCTTACATAAATTACCGTCCAGAAAAAATAGAATGAATATTTATGTTTCTGGTTCTAGGTGAACAAATATTTGAGAGCAAAAGGATTTGTACTTGTCAAATACTATATATACCTTTGCAAAAGATCACTAGTAAGTTATAATACTATGCGAAATTGCCAATTGCACCAAGAAAATATATATATAGACTTCTCTTTCAAAATTTTGCTAAATTGGTTTTGGTATAAAAGAAATTTTTTATTAAACATAAAGTAAACTAAATGTTGAGAGTTATTTTTAGTTACTGAGCTGATCTGTTGTGAAGCGGTCACATAAGCAACGAGACTAGAGCGCTAGTTCAAATTATGCACTTCATAGGGGTTCTTTTTTTCTTTTGAACTGAGCAACAGTACATGCCAAGAGAAGTACTAATATCAAACACCACAACTTTTATTACGACCATATATTGCAACATTTACTATACATAGTTTAAATATGTCCAATATTAAAATTAATTATTTTTTCTCTTTTACTATTAAAATAATTCCAAGTATAAGGAAATGTTTACAACAATGTAACAAGCTCGGTCTGATATTATCTGTTTTGGACTAGAACTGCATAACTTATCATTATACATGGTTCGAGAGCTACCCCGCATGCTATCTAGGAATGGTGGGAAAACTAGCTTTTAACTGATTTTAGATAAAATAAATTTTACGTCTTTGATATGATAGTGGAACAAACTTCAGTGAGGATATTAAATTCCTTAGGCATCTAGACCTAGCCTACTATTAATATTGTTTGTTTCGGGGCAAATTAAAGCTCGCACAGTTTTAAAATACGTAAGGTCTAAGACAGGGGCGGCTTGGCATAATTGGGGGCCTAAAGTGTAACTACAATTAGAGGCCCAAACTTTTTATAATCGATTTTTTTAGTAATTATTTTTCAACTGATAATATAGTTAACCGATTTAATAACTCTTAAGACGTTGATTTACCTATTTTGTTATGACAGCTATTAGACATTTGAAAAAGATCAGGTCTTTTTATGTAATTAAATTTATCGATTAGAACATTATCTTCTATTTGAACTATTTCCCTTAATACTAACTCAAAATATAAGTCTAAGCCATCACTATAGAGTGGCTATTATGCTTTAGGGATCATCAAAGGTTAATACAATATACTTTTTATCCTTCAAATTTTCATCATTTAGCAATCATAATTTTTTAAAATAATATTGTAATTATAGGTTTTAGAGTCAGAATAGATATGTTTAGTGTTTTACTTTATCAAAGAGGACTTTTTCATCCCTCAATAGTCAAATCAACTTTACAATGATAAATTTTTAATATAAAATGCTTAAATTTTTTTAAGAAAATATTAACGCATAACCTATTCCTTTTAAAATTGAGGCCCCTCAAAATTGGAAGCCTAAGATATATACCTTACTTGCTGAGCCTTTGAGCCGGCTCTGGTCTAAGACTTACTTCTTTATATATTCCATATCTCTCCCATATTTTATTGACATAAAATTTGCACACGGCGTCACAATCAAATGAAAAAGAAAATTTTAGTTGAGAATATTTAGAGTATGTATAAGACATGAACCTCCTTCCAATGATAGATAAGGAATTAGGTAAACATTGTCACGACCAGCCCATAACCAAACCCCCATATGTAGATCTAACAGGTTTGATTAAGGCAGGGGCGGGGGGGTGGCTATTGGTCCTACCGTTCATCATGCATCCTAGAATACTGTTATGTGATAATATCTATCATGTCTTTCTTGTTCAAACCAAAGGAGCCTAACACATGATTAAATAACAAAATTAAAGTTAGACCAATCGCTGAAAGTATGGATCTCTACGTATGATCACGATCAAAGAACTTAACAAAATATAGTTGTTCATCTTTTTTCTTTTTACATTGTTTAATAACGGAAGAGGGGCGGATGGAAGAAGTGAATTAGAGTGTGTTTGGTACGACGGAAAATATTTTTCGAAAAATATTATCTTATTTTTCACTGTTTGGTTGCACTAAATAGTTTGAAAAATATTTTCCTAGATATCATATTTTTTTTTTGAAATTGGAGGAAAATGACTTTTCTAAAAATAGTTAGGAATATATTTTCCAAAAACTCCACCTACCTTCACATCTAAAATCAACCTCCTCTCCCTTCCCTCCCCTACCCCACCTCTCCCACCCCCACTCTCCAAAC
>MCJB01029792.1:0-56539 GCA_002018475.1 Nicotiana obtusifolia | reverse complement strand
GGGGGGGGGGGGTTGGGGTGGTGCTTTTTAGGAAGGGAAGTGGGAAACACTTTCTTTTTGAGAAAAATCAGCTTTCTTTTTTAGCTTTTAAGCTTTTTCTATGAACTTTCTTGCAAGGTTTTCATTGATTCTCCACCTTGAGCAGGTAAGGTTGAAGCTAGTCTTCCTCATCGTGTCTTCTTTTACTACTATATGACTTGTAGTTTCTATATAAAAGGTTGAAACAGTGATGAAAGAGAGAACGTGAAGTGGGGTTTTAGCCTTAAGCTGAACCAATTGCTTTTGCTTCTTTACTGAAACTTTGAGCCCACAATCAGACAGAGAATCAAAAGAACATCCCTCCCATAAGAAAACAAAGAGTCATTATTCATGACACAATGTAATTTGCATGAATAAATGCTTCGCTTTGGCCCTTTAGAGTAACTAGGATGAGTTACACGTGATCTCACGTCTTCCTCACGTGGCCTTTATCCCTTTATTACTTTTCAAAAAAGTGAAAGGTGAAACTTGAAAGTGGTTTAAAAAAGAATTTCCATTGACCAAAGTTTTCCCCTTTTAATGACCCTCAAAGTAAACATGATTAAGCTCTGTAGCAGCTTTTGTGAAAGATGGTGGAAAACGCACGATTAGCAGCTTTGTTAACAAAGTATCAATTATATACCTGCATATTTAAAAGGAATATTGCTCCTTTATGGAGTTTCAATCTGAGAAATTTTTTTAGTAAAACGGGAATACTTATATTAATATTAGCCTGGTTCAGAAATATTATCATCCATAGTTATTTTTATGGTATTTTGATTGCCAAATTCTGCCAATTTAGTACAAATGTTATTCGAATAAGTTCAAAAAATGTGCTCCTTCTCTATCGCCAATAGTCTGGACGCGAGTAATGAACGTGAAACTGCAAATAACCTATCTTATTTGTGTAGGACTGCTAGGAAGCTTCCTTAGCCAAAAGATGAGCCACTTCATTTTTTTGCCTAATATTATGCCTGACCACCAGCTTCTCTTCCTGGAGTTTTAACAACCTGTAATCACAAAGAAGACATCCTTATTTTAATAGTTTTATTACCTCTATTGCATCAGTTTCAATTTCATGTGGTATGTTGCGCACATGATGTTAACACGTTGAAATGGTGGAGGAACAACTCAAGACAATATCCCATTCTTTCCACCATGGCTTTAGACGTGCTAAATGTTTCAATTTTAATTGTAGCGTCAGAAAGCATATTTAGTTAGGGAAAGTAGTAGCTCGAATACAACTGGCATTCATTGAGTAGTAACGCCATGAATGGTCTGATATGTTTGGATTATAGCGAAAAGTAAAAATCAATGAAGCAGCAGTTAATCGTCAAGAAGTCAACTAATTTGAATAGATCATGTAACGACTCGGCCGGTTGTTTTGAGTACTTTAAGTCCGTTCCTCTATTTATTGCCTCCTCTAAGTTATATTGTAGTTATGTGACTTGCCGGGGTAGTTGGCTTGGGTTTCAGATGAGTTTCAGAGTGAATTGTGACACTTAGTCCCAATGTTGGAAGCTTAAGTTGAAAGAGTTGACCAAAGTTTGACTTTTGTGTAACGACTCCTGAATGGTTTTGATCGTTCCGATAGCTTCGTATGGTGATTTTGGACTTAGGAGCCTGTTCGGATATTGATTTGGAGGTCCGCAGGTCGTTTTGGCTTGAATTGGCGAAGGTTAGAAAGTTGAAGGTTTGGAAGGTTGAGAAGTTTGACCGAGAGTTAACTTTATTGATATCGGGGTCAGATTCTGATTTCGGAAGTTAGAATAGGTCCGTTGTGTCATTTATTACTTGTGTGCAAAACTTGAGGTCAATCGGAGTTGGTTTGGTATGCATCGGTGTTAGTTTTGGAAGTTGAATGTTCATGGATACAACATGTTTGAATTGGGTTGCGATTCGTAGATTCGATGTTGCTTGATGTGATTTTAGGCCTCGAGTAGGTTCGTTATGTGTTTTGGAACTTGATGGTATATTTAGACGGAGTCCCGAGGGCCCCAAATGTGATTCGGATTGAATTTGGAACCATTTGAGACTTGGGAAAAAATCTGCCCAGCTGAGGATCTGATGCAATCACACCTGCGCATTTTAGGCCGCAGGTGCGGCACCGCAGAATGGTCTATGAGCCGCAGAAGCGAGGTTCTAGGGGCTTGGTTGTGACCGCAGATGCGAGGGGATTTCCCCATCTGCATGCGCGCAGGTGTGAATGATGGGTTGTAGGTGCGGATAGAGCCAGAATGGCCCAGGGTCGTAGAAGCGGATACTGTCCGCAGAACCGCCCATATGTCAGCAGGAGGAGAAGCGCAGATGCGCGTCTGTGCCTGCAGAAGCGGATTTGGGGCTTAAGTGGAAGCCGCACCTGCGATGGACTTTCCGCAGGTGCGGAGCCTCAGAAGCAACTGTTGGTCCGCAGATGCGGAATCACTAGGCTGAAAAGGGGCAAATCGAGGGTTTTAATCCATTTTTCATCTTTTGAGTTAGAGACCTCGGTTTTGGACGATTTTGGGAGTGATTTTCAAAAAGTTGATCGGGGTAAGTGATTTTAACTCGGATTTGACTATTATATATGAAACCATCATTGATTTTATCATTAGATTAGTGTCTTGAGTTGGAAAAATTGAGAATTTTGTGAAAACTTCCTAAGCTATAATTTGAGGATTTGAGGGTTGATTTGAGGTCGGAATTGAATGATTTTAGTATGGTTAGACTTGTTATTGAATGGATGTTAGGATTTTATAAGCTTGGTCGGGTTCCGAGATGCGGGCCTGAGGTTGACCTTTTGAGTTGACTTTTTGATTTTCTTTAAAGATTGCAACTTTATTATCCGAAATAGTTTTCTATGGTTTATATTTATGGTGTAAAGTTATTTTGGCTAGATTCGAGCCATTCAGAATTGGATATTCACGGAAAAGGCTTACTAGTGGATTGAGTTAGCTTGTTTGAGGTAAATATCTTGTCTAACTTTGTGTGGGGAAGCTACCCCTTAGGATTTGGGTTGATTGTGCTATTTGTGATATGTGAAAGCCGTGTACACAAGGTGATGAGTGGGTACACAGGCTATATGTGGTATTTGACCGATTTAGGCTTTTTGAACTCTTTTCATGCCTTTAATTGAATTGTCATAGCATGTTATATTTTTTCATTGTTAGTCTACCCTTACATGTATTAATCTATCCTCACATGCCTTATTTGACATTGTTAACACTTTTTCCACCTTTTACTTGTTATTTACTCTTATATGCCGTAGTTGAAGTCATTGTCTTCCTTATAGTTTGTTGCTTCTTTAACTGTTGAATGTTTACTCGAAGTTGTTATTTTCATGGGATAGCTTCTTGTTGGGTTATTGGTGTTGAAGTTGTAAAAGCCATGATCACATTGAGGCAAAGTTGTTAATTATTGAAATACATTCTTGTTGAGCTATTCACTTTGAATTTACTATTATTGAGACTCTTGTACACATAGTAGTTGAGCCATGGGCTATTTGCTGTTGAAATATTGGTATTATTGATTATTTTGGCAAGTTGTAGCATATGGGAACTTGTGGTGCGAGTTGTGATTATGTTGTGATAGTGATGCGTACGCGGTGGCATAAGGATAGGGGTTAATGTGCATGCAGCGGCATAAGGTGGGATTTATGTGCGTGCTGCTAGTAAGGAAATTACTTGAAGCCACACAACGACATAAGATGGTCTAAAGTGCGTCTAGCTACTTCGGAAAATTATTTTCAAAACTATCACGTCTAGCTACTTCGGAAAATTATTTTCAAAACTATCTAATTGTAAGGCTCACACGGCGGTATAAGGAAAGATTGTGATTGTGATTGTGAAATGAGATTACGAAGCGGTATCTCAGTTGTGATTTTTGTTGTTATCTCTTATTTACCTCACTTGTATTTGTACGCATTGTTTTCTTGATGTTCTTATTATGTGTTTCTTCCTTGTTGCATTTATTGCTTTAAATTCAGTTGTAGTCTATCTTGGTGTATTTATTTATTGCCTCATTTTTTCTCGTTTCTGTTCTTAGACTGTATTATACTTGTTCAACTTCTTTTTCTTATCTTAGTAGGTGTCTTGATCTGGCCTCATCACTACTCTACCGAGGTTAGGCTTGATACTTACTAGGTACCGTTGTGTTGTACTCATACTATATTTCTGCACATCTTTTGTGCAGATCCAGGCACTTCATATCAAGCTAGGCATCAGTGATTTGGCTATTCATCTCAGAGACTTCAAGGTATACCTGTTTGGTGTTCGCAGGACTCGAAGTCACCCCGTGTCCTTGTTTTTCTATTGCATACTCTTTATTTAGACAGTGATGTATTAGGGATGTTTCATAATATTCATGTAGAGTTTATGACTCAGTCTCACCAGATATTAGGAGTTATTGTCAGCACTATTGTCGAGTTCTATTATGATAGCTAGATGGTTTAAATTTGAAGTTCTATTCTTGTTTCCGTTTGCATGTTAGGCTTACCTAGTCTTAGAGACTAGGTGCCATCACGACATCTTACGGTGAGAGATCGTGACAAGTTGGTGTCAGAGCTCTAGGTTAGTTGGTGTTACGAGTCATAAGCAGGTTTAATAGAGTCTTGCGGATCCGTACGGAGACGTCTGTACTTATCTTCGAGAGGCTATGGAACTGTTATGAAATTTTACTTCTTTAATTCCTTATCGTGTGAATTTATTGACTTCGAAATTCTGAATCTTTGTCTTTCTATTCTCTCACAGATGGTGAGGACACGCACTGCTGGATCCGACGATTAGACACCCACGCCCGCTGTTAGAGCTGCGTGAGGCCGGGGCCTGGACAGAGATCGAGGAGAGGCACATGGTGCAGCTAGAGCACCTGCCCGAGCTACGACAGAGGATCCACCAGTAGCTCCAGTAGGGGGGCAGGCACCTGAGGCGCCTGTTGTCACCCTTGCACTTCAGGAGACCCTCGCACCGTTCTTGAGCATGTTTCGTACTCTACCTTAGGCAGGCTTGATTCACTTGCACCAGCAACATTTCAGGCTGGGGAGGAGCTCAGACTCCCATGGCCCGTACCCCAGAGCAGCGGGTCCATGTTGATAAGGTCCTAGAGGTTATACCAGTACAACATGTTGTACCGGTTCAGCCCAAGGTTAGGGCAGCAACATCTGAGGAGAAGGAGCTTAGACTTGAGAGGAACAAGCAGTACTATCCTCCTACTTTCAGCGGCCTGGATACATAGTATGCACAGGGTTCTAGAGAAATACCACCATATTCTGTGCATCATGGGTATTATGGAGGCGAGCGGGGGTTGCCTTTACTACATTCCAGCTGTTAGGAGCTTCGTATCAGTGGTGGCTGACTTACAAAGAGGGTAGTCTAGCCGATGCAAATTCACTCATATGGTCTCAGTTTTCAGAGATGTTCTTGAGAGAGTTTGTTCCCCAGAGCCTTCAGGATGCATGGCGCACGAAGTTTGAGCAGCTGCGCTAGAGTACTATGACAGTGTCAGAGTGTGCTGTCAAATTAAGTGAGTTGTCCAGACATGCACCTGCCTTGGTTTCTACAGTCAGAGAGCGAGTACGTCAATTCATCGAGGGACCCAACTATGGTATTAAATGCAGCATGGCTCTAGAGTTGGAGACAGATACCCATATTAGCAGGTGGTAGAGTTCGCATGGAGATTGGAGGGTATGCGCGACCATAAGAAAGAGGACAGGGAGGCCAAAAGGCCTCGAGGTACTAGAGGATTTAGTAATGGCCACACTGCAGCTACAACCCGTCATGGCAGGCGCTATGTGAGCCGTCCAGTGGTGCTCTAGCTACTTCCAGGTCTCAAGTTTCCCATTATGCATCGCCACTACCTAGTGCACCTCCTACACATAGTGCTTTTAGCGGTTAGTCTAGCCGACAAGGCCCGAGCCAGTTTCAACAGCCACGCCCACCAAGAACTTTCTTTGAGTGTGGTGATACCTGTCATATGGTGAGGGACTGTCCCAGACTCAGGAGGGTTGCACCTCCACAAACTACTCAGGCTCCACGTATTCCACAGGGTCCACAGACTTCTTATGCCGTGGTTTCTGCTCCAGTTTCTGCTCCACCTATACAACCAGCTAAGGGTGGAGGTCAGGCGGGTAGGGGTCACCCTAGAGGGGAAAGCCAGGCTAGATGTTACACTTTTTTGCGTAGGACGGAGGTAGTTGCATTAGACATAGTTATCACATGTATTGTTCTGGTTTGTCATAGAGATGCATCAGTCTTACTTTTATCCAGGCTCCAGTTACTCATATGTATCATCTAACCTTGCTCCGTATTTGGGTATATCTCATGATTCTTTGAGTTATCCTGTGTATGTGTCCATGCCTATAGGAGATTCTATTGTTGTGGACCGTGTGTATCGGTCGTTTTTAGTTGTAATTGGTGGTTTTGAGACCAGACTTGATCTATTGTTGCTCAATATGGTAGATTTTGACGTTATCTTGGGCATGGACTAGTCATGCTATTCTGGATTGTCACGCTAAGATGGTGACATATGCTATACCAGGTTTACCGCAGTTGGAGTGAAGGGGCACTTTGGATTATGGTCCTAGCAGGTTTATGTCCTTTCTTAAGACAACATAGATGGTTGAGAAGGGGTGTGATGCGTATCTATCCTTTGTGAGAGATGTCAGTGCTGAGACTCCTACTGTTGAGTCAGTTCCAGTAGTGAGAGATTTCCCAGATGTATTTCCAGTAGATCTTCCAGGCATGCCGCCCGATAGAGATATCGATTTAGGTATTGACTTGCTACCGGACACTCAGCCCATTTCTATTCTAACAGATCGTATGGCCCCAATAGATTTGAAGGAGTTAAAGGAGTAGTTGCAATAGTTGCTTGATAAGGGTTTCATTCGGCCTAGTGTGTCACCCTGGGGTGCTCCGGTTCTGTTTGTGAAAAAGAAGGATGGTTCTATGCACATGTGTATTGATTATCAGCAGTTAAACAAGGTTACATCGAAGAACAGGTACCCATTACCGCGCATTGATGACTTTTTTTATTAGCTACGAGGTGCCAGAGTGTTCTCAAAGCTTGATATGCGGTCAGGGTATCATCAGGTGAAGATCCGGGATCTGAATATGCCGAAGACTGCCTTTAGGACTTGGTGTGGTCACTACGAGTTCCTTGTGATGTCATTTGGGCTGACCAACGCCCCAACAACATTTATGCCCCTGATGAACAATGTATTCTAGCCATATCTTGATTCATTCATCATTGTGTTTATTGATGACATCTTGGTGTATTCCCGCGGTCGGGAGAATCAGGAGCATCATTTGAGGATTGTGCTCAAAACCTTAAGAGAAATGAAGTTCTATGCAAAATTCTCAACGTGTGAATTATGGCTTGATTCGGTGGCATTTTTGGGTCATGTGGTGTCGAGTGAGGGGATCAAGGTTGATCCGAAGAAGATTAAATCAGTGCAGAATTGGCCTAGACCGTCTACAGCTATGGAGATTCAGAGTTTTCTTGGGTTAGCCGGGTATTATCGCTATTTTGTAGAGGGTTTCTCATCTATGGCTGTACCTATGACTAGATTGACCCAGAAGGGTGCTCCTTTTAGATGGTCCGAGGAGTGTGAGGAGAGCTTTCAAAAGCTCAAGACTGCTTTGACTACAACCTAGTGTTGGTTTTGCCTACGGGTTTGGGGTCTTATACTGTGTATTGTGATGCATCCAATGTTGGCCTTGGCGTAGTGTTGATGTAGGATGGTAGGGTGATTGCTTACGCTTCTCGACAGTTGAAAGTTCATGAGAAGAATTATCCAGTCCATGACTTGGAATTGGCAGCTATTATTCATGCCTTGAAGATTTGGCAGCACTATTTGTATGGTGTCCCATGTGAGGTCTATACCAATCAACGGAGTCTCCAGCATCTGTTCAAGCAGAAAGATCTTAATTTGCGGTAGCGGAGGTGGTTGGAGTTGCTTAAAGACTATGATATCACTATTCTATATCATCCCCGGAAGGCCAATATGGTGGCCGATGCCTTGAGTCGAAAGGAGGAGACTGTGGGTAGTTTGGCATATCTACGGGCAGCAGAGGCCACTAGCTATTAATGTTTAGGCTTGACCAATCAGTTTGTTAGATTAGATGTTTGGAGCCTAGTTGAGTTTTTGCATGCATGGTTTCTCGGTCTTCTTTATATGATCGCACCAGAGAGCTCCAATAACCCGCAATCACTTGTCCTTAAGGACACGGTACACATGGTGATGCCAATGAGGTTTCTATCGGAGATGACTGTATGTTTGCAGATGCAGGGCCGATTATGTCCGATTATGTGTGCCCATAGTTCGTAGTACTCCATTCATCCGGGTGCCGCTAAGATGTATCAGGATTTGAGATAGCACTATTAGTGGAGGAGAATGAAGAAAGACATAGTGGAGTATGTAGCTCGGTGACTAAATTGTCAGCAGGTGAAGTTTGAGCTCCAGAGGCTAGGAGGTTTGCTTCAGAAACTTGAGATTCCCGAGTGAAAATGGGAGTGTGTTACCATGGACTTTGTTGTTGGGCTCCCACAGACTCCGAAGAAATTTGCGATGTATGGGTTAATATGGATAGGTGACCAAGTCGCTCATTTAATTCCGGTGGTGACTACCTATTTCTTTAGAGCAGCTGGTTCAGATCTATATCCGCGAGATTGTTTGACTTCATGACGTGCCAGTATCTATTATTTTTTACCGGGGCACGCAATTTACATCATACTTCTGGAGGGCCGTACAACGTGAGTTAGGCACACGGTTGAGTTGAGTACAACATTTCACCTCTAAACGGACGGATAGTCCGAGCGCACTATTCAGATCTTAGAGGATATGCTTCGTGCCTATGTTATAGATTTCGGGGGTTCTTGGGATCAGTTCTTGTCGCTTGCGGAGTTTGCCTACAACAACAGCTACCAATCGATTACTCAGATGGCTCCTTTTGAGGCCCTATATGGGAGGCGATGTCGTTCTCTAGTTGGTTTGTTTGAGGCGAGTGAGGCTAGATTGTTGGGCATAAATTTGGTTCGAGATGCCTTGGAGAAGGTCAAGTTGATCCAGGATCGGCTTCATACAGCAAGTCTAGGAAGAGGAGTTCTGCTGATCGGAAGGTTCGTCATGTAGAATTTATGGTAGGAGAGCGAGTTTTGCTCCGGGTTTCACCCATGAAGGGTGTGATGAGGTTCGATAAGAAGGGCAAATCGAGCCCTAGGTATATCGGCCCTTTTGAGATCCTTGAGAGAGTAGGAGAGGTGGCCAACAAGCTTGCATTTCCACCTAGTTTATCTGTATTTCATCCGATGTTCTATGTTTCCACGCTTCAGAAGTATCACAGTGATCCTTCCCATGTTTTAGATTTCAGCTCTGTCCAATTGGACAAGGATTTGTCTTATGTTGAGGTGCCGGTGGCCATCTTGGACAGGTAGGTCCGAAAGTTGAGGTCAAAGCTCATTGCTATAGTGAAGGTTCAGTGGAGGGGTCAGGCGGTAGAGAAGGCGACTTGGGAGGCCTAGCATGTTATGCATAGCTTTTATGTTACAGTGAAGGTTCAGGTATGTCTCTATACTCGTTCGAGGATGAACGTTGTTTTAAGAGGGGAAGGTTGTAACGACCCGGCCGGTCATTTTGAGTACTTTAGCCCTGTTCCCCTATATATTGTCTCTTTTATGTTATATCGTGGTTATGTGACTTGCTGGGATGGTTGGCTTGGGTTTCGGATGAGTTTCCGGGTGAATTGTGACACTTAGTCCCAATGTTGGAAGCTTCAATTGGAAGAGTTGATCGAAGTTTTACTTTTGTGTAGACGACTCCGAAATAGAATTTTAATGGTTCCGATAGCTTCGTATGGTGATTTTGGACGTAGGAGCATGTTTGGATATTGATTTGGAGGTCCGTTAGTCGTTTTGGCTTGAATTGGTGAAAGCTAGAAAATTGAAGGTTTAGAAGGTTGAGAAGTTTGACCGAGAGTTGGCTTGATATTGGAGCTGAATTTCTATTTCGGAAGTTGGAATAGGTCTATTGTGTCATTTATGACTTGTGTGCAAAATTTAAGGTCAATCGGAGTTGGTTTGGTATAAATCGGCGTTAGTTTTGGAAGTTGAATGTTCATGGATTAAATAGGTTTGAATGGGTTGCAATTCATAGATTCGATGTTGTTTGATGTAATTTTAGGCCTCGAGTAGGTTCGTTATGTGTTTTAGAACTTGATGGTATGTTTGGACAGGCTCCCGGGGGCCCCAGATGTGATTTTGATTGAATCCGGAACCATTTGAGACTTAGGAAAAAATCTGCCCACCTGAGGATCTGGTGCAATCGCATCTGTGCATTTTGGGCCGCAGATGCGGCACCGCAGAAGCGAGGTTCTAGGGGCTTGGCAGTGACCGTAGATGCGAGGGGATTTCCGCATCTACGAGCATGCAGGTGCGAAGGATGGGTCGCAGATGCGGATAAGGCCAGATTGGCCTGGGGTCGCAGAAGCGGACACTGTCCGCAGGAGCGGGTTCGTAGAAGCACCCGTAAGTCCACAGGAGCGGAAGCGCAGATGCACGTTTGTGTCCGCAGAAGTGGATTTGCTTTGGCTTAAGTAGAAGCCGTACCTGCGATGGATTTTTTGCAAGTGTGGAGCCGCAATAGCGTCTGTTGGTCTGTAGATGCGGAATCACTAGGATGAAAAGGGGCAAATCGAAAGTTTTTAATCCGTTTTTCATCTATTGAGTTATAGATCTCAATTTTGGGCGATTTTGGGAGATAATTTCAAAAAGTTGATTGGGGTTAGTGATTTAACTCGGATTTGTCTATTATGCATGAATCCATCATTGTTTTATCATTTAATTAGTGATTTGAGTTGGAAAAATTGGAAAAATTTGTGAGAACTTCCTAAGCTATAATATGAGGATTTGAGGGTCGATTTGAGGTCGGAATTGAATAATTTTGGTATGGTTGGACTCAGTATTGAATGAGTGTTCGGATTTAGTAAGTTTGGTCGGATTCCGAGATACGGGTCCGGCGTTGACCTTTTGATATTCTTTGAAGATTGTAACTTTATTATCCAGAATAGTTTCTTATGGTTTGTATTTATGGTATACAGTTATTTTGGCTAGATTTGAGCCGTTCAGAGTTGGATATTCTCGGAAAAGGCTTACTAGTGGATTGAGCTAGCTTGTTTGAGGTAAATATCTTGCCTAACTTTGTGTGTGGGAACTACCCCTTTGGATTTGGGTTGATTATGCTATTTGTGACATGTGAAAGCCGTGTACGCAAGGTGATGAGTGGGTACACAGGCTATATGTGGTATTTGACCGATTTAGGCTATTTGAACTCTTTTCATGCCTTTAATTGAATTGTCATAGCATGTTATATTTTTCTTTGTTAATCTACCCCTACATGTATTAATCTACCGTCACATGACTTATTTGACATTGTTAACACTTGTTCTACCTTTTATTTGTAATTTGCTCTTATATGCTTTAGTTGAAGTCATAGTCTTCCTTATTGTCTGTTGCTTCTTTAATTGTTGAATTGTTTACTCGAAGTTGTTGTTTTTATGGAATAGCTTCTTGTTGAAATATTGGTGTTGAAGTTGTAAAATCGTGACCACATTGAGGCAAAGTTGTTAACTGTTGAGATACCATTCTTGTTGAGCTATTCTCTTTCAGTTGCTATTATTGAGACTCTTGTACACATTGTGGTTGAGCCATGGATTATTTGTAGTGGAAATATTGGTATTATTGATTCTTTTGGCAAGTTGTGACATATGGGCACCTGTGGTGCGAGTTGTAATTGTGTTGTGATATTGATGCGCATGCGGCGTTATAAGAATATGGGTTAATGTGCATGCGACAGCATAAGGTGGGGTTTATGTGCGTGTTGCTAGTAAGAGAATTACTTGAAGCCACGCGGCAAAATAAGGTGGGCTAAAGTACGTGTAAGTATTTCGGGAAATTATTTTCAAAACTATCTAAATATAAGGTTCATGCGGAGGTATAAGGAAAGATTATGGTTGTGATTGTGAAATGAGATTTTTATGAAGAAAAAAGAGGCCTTCAGATAAAATACTCGCCCAAGCCATTTCTGGAGCAATGAGTTATGTTGCTTTAGTCGTGCGACAAAATAGTGTAATGCTTAATATTTGGATCTCGTTGCTGGAATGATGAGTTCTGTGGCTCCATCCATAAGTCAAAATAGTATGCTTAAGTTTAATCCTGTCACTAGAGCTGTGGGACTTGTGGCTCCAACTATCCACCTATCCCACAAATAGCCTCTTTGTGGAGCTATGGAGGGGCAAACAACCTTGGTTTTCATCTATCAACCAAGGTGAGTTTTTACATGTTTTATTATTAATCAAAATTCCTTAACATCATTGTTAACATCAATATGATCTTGAATTATTTAGATTCTTCAAAATCCCCCTTCAACATAAAATACCATTGCAGCATGTTAGGTCCAAGGGCTAATAAACTAGATGAGTCTACTTTATAGTTAGTTCACTCGGATGTTTGGGAATCATGCCCTGCTGTGTCCAAATGTGGGTATAAATTTTGTTCTTAGATTTATGGATTATTTTTCTTGGTTGACGTAAATATACTTTATGAAGAACCAATGCACAATCTATGTTTGAGATATTTGACCATCTATCACTAAGTTGGACTCAGAGCGCCTTAGAAGTGTGCTTTCTTTGGGTATTCTCGCCTTGAGAAGGAGTATCGATATTACTCCCGTGAACTTGATAAATACTTGATTTCAAGTGATGTGGTATTTTTGGAGATTTAAACATTCTTCTATACGCCTCCCATATCTACCATCAGGGAATGGTTAATCTACCAAATCATAGGTGCTTTGATAGTATAATCAAAATGAAGATATTTATTCTTGAATTATGACTCATCCATTAAATACCAACCGACTATAGTATCTCGTGATTCAACAACTGTAATCAACTATAGCAAGATCGCCAGTTGTTTAAATTTTTTTTGGTTAAACATAAAATTTAATTCAATCAAGTATGTAAATATATACAAGTTGACCCATTTGGACTCATGAGTTAGTTCTCAAGGTAATCACACTACTAGTAACTACTCAAACTAAAACAAACTACTATAGATTACTCATATATATTGTAATTACTAAGACAAGCTAGATGACTTTGCCATGTATAGAACTTCTGATCATATATTTATGATCTGATATCATTTTTGTAACAATCTGACCGGTCGTTTTGAGTTGTAGCATTCGGTTCCGTGGATTAAGTTCTCGAGTTGCTTCGTATTATGCAATATGACTTGCGTGTATGGTCGATCTCAATTTTCTTGTGGTGCTAGATCTATTTGGAAGAATGATTCATGTATGGAATATACCGCTCGGTATGTTCCACCAGTATATACTACAAGAGAACCAACTTTTGCGCCCGTCATGGTTAGGTGCCTTATGAGATTGATCAATATGCTAAAATGGAAAAGGAAGCAACATCCAAAGAAGATGAATTACTGTTAGAACAACTACAGGTCCTGAGGAAGCAAATGTAGCACGAGGGAGCGAGAGCTTAGACTACGAGGATTTGTGTATACATCCAAATGTTAACATGCCAATAGGATACAATCCTCCAAAATTTGATACCATCGATGGAACGGGTTATACCCACGCTAACTTGAGGGCCTATTGTGACAAACTAGTAGAAGTGGGAAGGAACGAGAAGCTAAGAATGAGCTAATCATATGAATTTTGACTGGAGAAGCACTCACCTAGTATACTAGACAGGATCCCCGGAATTTGATTTCAAGTGATGTGGTATTTTTGGAGATTTAAAAATTCTTCTATACGCCTCCCATATCTACCATCAGGGGGAGAAATACGAATGGTTAATCTTCCAGATCATAGGTGCTTTGATAGTATAATCAAAATGAAGATATTTATTCTGGAATTCTGACTCCTCCATTAAATACCAACCAATTATAGTATCTCATGATTCAATAACTGTAATCAACTATAGCGAGATCGCCAGTTGTTTAAGTTTTTTTTGGTTAAACATAAAATTTAATTCGATCAAGTATGTAAATATATACAATTTGACTCATTTGGACTCATGAGTTAGTTCTCAAAGTAATCACACTACTACTAACAACTCTAACTAAAACAAACTACTATAGATTACTCCTACATATGGTAATTATTCAGACAAGCTAGATGACTTTGCCATGTATAGAACTTCAGATCATATATGTAACGGGCCGACCGATTATTTTTTTATCAATCTGACCGGTCGTTTTGAGTTGTAGCGTTCGATTCGGTGGATTAAGATCTCGAGTAGCTTCGTATTAATTATGGCTTGCGTGTATGGCCGATCTTGGTTTTCTTGTGATTCAAGATTTATTTAGTATAATGATTCATGTTTTAGAACAGACCCCATTTATGGCATCAAACTTGGTTTGTTGTTGTTGATTCATGTTTTAGAAGCTTAAGTGGTAAGAGTTGATTGAAGTTTGACCTTTTGTGTAGACGACTTCGTAATGATGTTTTGATGATTCCAATAGCTTCATATGATAATTTTGGACTTAGGTGTGTGTTCGGATTTAGATTTGGAGGTCTGTAGGTTGATTTGATACTTTTTGGCGAAAGTTAAAAAATTGAAGGTTAGGAAGGTAGAGAGGTTTCACCAGAGTTAATTTTGTTAATATCGGATACGGATTGTGGTTCCAGGAATTGGTATAGTTAAGCTGTGTCATTTGAGACTTGCGTATAAAATTTGAGGTCATTCCGAGCTGAATTGATATGGTTCGACGCGAGTTTTGGAAGTTGAAAGTTCATTGGTTCATTAGGCTTGAATTGAGGTGCGATTCGTAGTTTTGGTGTTGTTTGGTGTGATTTGAGGCCTCGAGTAAGTACGCTTTATGTTTTGGGATTGGTTGTTGTGTTTGGATGGGGTCCCGGGGACCTCAGGTATGTTTCGGCTGGATTTTAGACCATTTCCTCTTATCTTAGACTGCTGTTTTACTGGTGTCTGATGTTGTTCATCGCGATTGCAACTAGTCAGTCGCCTTTGCGTAAGGTAAGTTGGAGGCAGGTATATTTTGTTCATCGCGTTCCTGAAGAAGTGGACATGTTTGCGGAGATCGAGAAGTCAGTGCCTCGTGATCGCGAAAAGAACTCCGTGTTCGTGTAGTAGGGGAGACTGCATCGTGTTCGGCGACTGGTCTTTCGTGTTCATGTAGTGTGATTTTTGGCAGCTGCCGATTTGTTCTTCGCGATCGCAAAGAGGAGCCCTGGGCAGACCTATGTAGTACTCTATTTCGAGAGCTTTTGTTATTTTTATTATATTTTGAGTCAGAGAGCTCGATTTTGGGCGATTATTGGAGGAGATTTTCACGATTTGGATAGGGTAAGTATTTTTTACTCGGATTTGGTTATATTTCATGATTCCATCCTGGTTTTTATCATTTAATTGATGACTTGAATTTGAGAAATTGGGAATTTTAGTAAAAACTTTTCTAAAACATAAATTGATGATGTGAAGGCCGATCTGAGGTCAGAATTAGATGATTGTATATGGTTGGGCTCGTATCAGAATGGGTTTTCGGATTTTGTAAGTTTTACCGGATTCCGAGGTGCGGTCCCGGGGTTGACTTTTGTGTTTTCATTAAAGATCAAAGCTTTAATATCCAGAATTGTTTCCCATGGCTTTTATTTATGCTATTAAGTTATTTTAGCTAGATTTGAGCCGTCCGGAGGTTGTTTCACATGGCTTTTTAGAGTATTGATTTAGCTTCTTTGAGGTAAGTATCTTGCCTAACTTTGTGTGAGGGAAACTATCCTATAGGATTTGGCTTAATTGGACTATTTGGATTATGTGGAAGACGTGTACATGAGGTGACGAGTGTGTATATAGCCTTAAATGTGGAAATTGATTGGATTAGACTCTTAGACTTCTTATATGCATTTTATTGAATTTGTCATTTCATGTTCTATATTCCAATGTCAAGTTTATTCTTATGAGCTCTAATTGAAGTTGTTAATACATGTTTTATCTTTCCTTGCCGAGTTACTCTTATATGTATTTAATTGAGATTGTTATCACATGCCATGCCTTTCAATCTTAGGTTTATTCTTAAACAAGTAATTGAAGTTTAATTTGTTGAGAGCTATTAATCTATTTTAGTTGAAGTTGTTGTTCAATGGAGTATCTTTCATTGTTGAGTTATTTTCCATTTTATTCTATTGTTATTGAGATTCTTGTACATATCGTGGTAGAGCCATGGACTATGTGTTGTGGTTACATTGATATTGTTATTTTGGAAACGTTGTGGCCTATGGGCACGTGTGGTACGAGTTGATATGCCGTGTTGTTGTGATTTTGGCACATTTTGTTTTTTGTTGTGTGGATTGATCGTTGCTATGCGGAGCATAAGGGTGGCATCTCACTGTTGTTGATTATACGAAGTGATATGGGTGGCTATTATGTTATTGCCCACACGGAGTGATACGGGTGGTTATTGTGCAATGTCTGGGCGGTGGTATACAGGTGGCTATGACAATTTTTTCAATGCGGAGAGATAAGTGCGGCTATGTGAGGGATGATATTCGTGTGATGGTGCGATTTTTCTTGTGCGTGTCATGCACATTACGTGACTTGCTGTGTTATTTCCAATGCGTTACTCGATGTTTTGGACATTACTTGTTGGTTTGGACTGTAATAGTACACTCGCACATGCATACACCGTAACATGTCATTAATACTAGTTTAGGAGTATAAGACTTGATATTCATTGATCATGCACATGTATTCTTGTATATCTGCTTTCATTGCGATATTGAGCTTGTGACCACACCGGGCGAATTGTGATAGTAAGCTTGTGACCATGCCGATTGGATTGAGATATTGGTACGTGAGTTGTTCGTGCAGCACGTGAGTTATCTGTGCGGTTGTGCTCGACAAGTTGGGCATGAAGTGCCATGTATATATGATTTGTGATTTAGGACTTGTGGCTTGTAGTTATGAGGTGTGGTACCTCAGAGTAATTTTATTGCGAACTTTGTGTCAGAACGGCTTGATTATTTGGTCGTTATTTGTTCTCCTTAATTGGTTTCACTGGTACTTTAATCGTGTTCTAATCACTTTACCATTTTTATCACATGTTTATTCCTTATAGCCAATTACTGATCCTTACTCCCACTACTAGCTTTATACTGATATTCTGCACAGGTTATTATGTCTAGTAGTTGTCTTGACTTGTACCTCATCACTACTGCACCGAGGCTAGTCTTGATACTTACTGGGTATTGATTGTGGTGTACTCATGTTACGCTTCTGTACATTTTTGTGCAGATCCAGATGCTGGAGGCTGTGGACTCAGGCGGTGTTAGCTTCTTTGATCGCAAGGATTCAAGGTAGAGCTGATCGATCGATGCAGTCCATTGGAGTCCTTTTTTCCTTTTTAATTGTAATGCTAATTCGCTTTCCGAGCAGTATTGTATTTTGTTTTTGAGATTTTTTATGTATTCAGCTAGAGTTCGTGACTCTGTACTACCTAGTCTTGGGGAGATTGCTGTGATTATTGCTGCGTAGGCACGTAATACCTTTATTTCAGTATTTATATTAAACTCTGCTTTAAATTTTTCATATTAATTATTTTAATTGTTGTAAGTGATTGGCTTGCCTAGTTGTAGAAACTAGGTGCCATCACAATCGTTAAGGTGGGATTTCGGGTCGTGACAGCTTTGAGCATTTGCATTTTATTCGGTGGTTGGAGGTCTTGAGTAGCTTCATAAGATATAATATGACTTGCGTGTATGATCATATTAGGTTTTCGAGTGATTCATGATTAATTTGGAAGAATGATTCTCAATTTGGAAGCTTTAAGTTAGAAGAGTTGACCAAGTTTGACTTTTGCATTTGAACTCGGATTAGATTTTTGATAGTTCTATTAGGTCCGGATTATTATTTTGGACTTGGGCGTATGCCCGAATTTATATCTGGATGTTTCTAGAAGGTTTTGGTTCTAAGTGGAGAAAGTTACTGATTTGAAGGTTTGAAAAGTTCATAGTTGGTATAGGTTGATTATGTCATTTGGGACTTGTGTGCAAAGTTTGATTGGATTCCAAATTGGTTAGGCTTGAATCGGACGCTTGGTTCGAAGTTTGAAGTGTATGAACTTATGAGATTGATCTTGATTGACGTTTCACGGTTCTGATGTTATGTTGTGTGATTTGAGGCCTCGAGTAGGTCCGTATTGTATTTTAGAACTTGTTGGCATGATTAGATGGGGTCCCGAGGGTCCAGAGTGTGTTTCAGATGAGTTTCAGATAATTTCCATGTTTTTGGGCAGACCTGGTTCTAGTGTTTCACATCTCCGCATGTTGGAGCGTAGGTGCGGATCCGCCCTACGAGATTTTGGTCTCTTCTCCGAGGTTGTGGCATGGTTAGGTTTTCACGGATCCTAGGTGTGCGGTCGCATATGCGGAAGGTTTGCGCATCTGCGCTCTCGCAGATGCAGGTTTTGACTTGCAGATGCAGTTTTTGGTCGGTTCTTTTGGTTTGCAGATGCGAGCTTTTGCTCGCAGGTGCTTGATTTAGTTTGCAAATGAGAATATGTGTAGGCAGATCTTATTTATTCAAGGGTTGAGTTATTGCTATCACATTTTGAAATTGAGGGCTCGGATTTGGGCGATTCTTGAGGCAAGTTTCACGATTGATTTGGGGTAAATATTTTTGACTAAGTTTTAATTATTATTCATAATTCTTTTTTTTTATGTTGGCATTTGGTTGATAAATCTAAAAGAGAATTGGGGTTTTTGTCAAAATTTTTCTAAAGTAAATAATTGGGTTTTGAACATCGATTCGGAGTCGGATTTGAGTGAAACTAGTATGGTACTCGTATTCGAATAAGTTGTTGGAATTTATGGGTTTTATCGGGTTCTAAGGTACGGGCCCAGTTTGACTTTTTAGTTGACTTTGAGTAATTGATTAAATATTCTACCTTTATCGTTTGAATTTGATTTCTATGGCATTATTTGATGTTTTTGAGTTGCTTTTGGCTAGTTTCGAAATGTTCGAAGGTCGATCGTGTGGGATGATGCTTCTAGAGTATTAAGTTTGCTTGCTTGAGGTAAGTATCTTACCTAAACTTTGTTGAGGCACTAGTTGCCTGAGTTATTTTTGATAGCTACGTGCTGTGTGTGGCGCACATGTGTGGGGTGAACCCATATGCATGTATCGGGGTAATTTCATGCTCGGGATAGTGTTTAGTCTGTGATATGCCTTGGATTGAGTGCTAAGATTCATGTTATGATGGTTCTTATATTTTCAAACCTATTGTGAGCTATTTGACCCTTGTTTGAGATTACATAAAGGTTAATCTCCTGATTGAACCTGATAACTGCTACTTTTGTGATGTATTTGCTTGATTTAAGCTATGATAGCACACTTTGCACCTACCTTAGCATGTTACTTATACCATTCCAGGAATATAAACTTTGATGTTCATTGATCATGTTCATGTATTTTTTTATGTCTGCTTTATGTGTGATATGGATTGGACTAGTAGCTGGTGACTATGCTGGGCGTATTGGGATATTGAGCATGTGACCGTACGGGGCGTATTGTGATATTGAGCCTGTGATCACGTCGGGCAGATTGTGATATTGAGCCTGTGACCATGTTGGGCGGATTGTGATATTGAGTATGTGACCACGCTGGGCGGATTGTGATATTGAGCCTGTGACCACGTCGGGCACATTGTGATATTGAGCTTGTGACCACGCCGGACAGATTGTGATAATGACCCTGCGACCACGCCGAACAGATTGTGATATTGAGCCTGTGACCAGGCCAGACAGATTGTGATAATGAGCCTGCGACCACGCCGAACGGATTGTGATATTGAGCCTGTGACCAGGCCAGACAGATTGTGATATTGAGCCTGTGACCACGCCGAGTGGATTGTGTTATTGAACTTCTGAACATGCCGGGCAGATTGTGATATTGAGCATGTGACTACGCCGAACGGATTGTGATATTATCATGTAAGTTATTAGTGCAGCATGTGAGTTGTCCGGGTAGCACATGAGTTATCCGGGTAGCACATGAGTTGTCCGTATGATTGATATTATTAGCATGTGAGTTGTCCATGTAGCACGTGACTTGTCCGTGCAGATCCGAGATATTGTTATTATTCGCACGTGAGTTGTCCGTGCGCTTAATATTATTAGCATGTGAGTTGTCCGTGTAGCGTGTGGATATGGATCCATCCTTATAGGATCACCTTTTCATGTTCCATGTTGATGGTGTACACGTGGATTGTGAGAATTCGATGGATTTCTAATTGATGGAGACTTTGGAAAAGCTAATCAATGGTTTGGTTTGATTATTGAAATTATTATCTGCGCCTTAGAGCCGCATTGTGATTTCTTCTTGGATAGGGTTACGCGCCACAATGAGTCGATATTTGGTTATTGCATTTTATCTTTACTCAATTACCTTGGTTGTTTACCTTATTTATTTGCATATCTTCCCTATACATTGGATTGTTGACTGAGTAGAGTACATTAAGTTATTTTTTTCCAAGGTGGTTTTATCCGTTATTCGTGACTTGATCATATTATTATTCTGTACTTATTGAAGTTATGAGATGTACAGGTGATTGGCGAGTATCATTTATAATTCTTGCGACTATTTCCTCATTGAGGTTAGCTATGATACTTGTTGAGAACATCGGTTCGGTTGTACTCATACTATACTTCTACACCTTGCGTGCAGATCTTGGA
Source organism: Nicotiana obtusifolia (assembly GCA_002018475.1). Taxonomy (NCBI): domain Eukaryota; kingdom Viridiplantae; phylum Streptophyta; class Magnoliopsida; order Solanales; family Solanaceae; genus Nicotiana; species Nicotiana obtusifolia. The sequence continues at coordinate 35,787 of MCJB01029792.1, read as the reverse complement.
ACTGATGCTGCCGTGGATGACGGGAGCTAGCATTGAAGAACTACCTGCTTTTCAGATATAGCTACCACTTGTCCTTGATAGTTTTAAATTCATACTCTGTTTATGTCTATTCCAAACATATGTTGTATATATTTTCATATTAGCTTTGTAAATCTAAATCTTAGTGGCTCATGACTTGTGCTACCGGTCCTTGGGTTATTGTATGAAAATTCAGTTATTTACTCATTGATTTCTTATCATTTTAGTAAGGTTGTGTTAACTATTGTTTGGCTTACCTAGCGGGTTGGGTTAGGTGTCATTATGACTAGGTGGATTTTGGATCTTGACAATAAATGTGTAGCTGCAATATGGTCTCTCTAACAAGTTTTCAGCCTTCTTTTCTCTATTTTTTGAATCTCTTAGCATTCCTTTCAGCCTAAATTTGGTAAGCTACAAATGAAAAGCCAATTATGCCTGCACTTGGTCTAGAATTGTTAGTCTTCACAGCTGACCAACTTACCTCTTCATCCTAACATTTTACCTGTATTTTATATCCTAACCATTCAAGTAGGGTACTCTATATTTCAATAGCACCAGTCAAAGAACATATGTGCCAATGTTTCCACTGCCTGATATTGCATAGTGCATAATCCTGTACTACCTGTTTGTTTCATATGTGCAATCCATCCACTATTGATTACCATTTGTGGACAGCTGATAACGCCTAAGACACACCCTAAGATGGGATATGTAAGAGTTGTTTGCAATATAGTATACTCAACAAGAGTCGGGGTAGAACCATAGGGAGTTTGAATGGGTGGTGAGGTAAATACTTAAGTAAACAACTTAAGATATCTTGAATTAGCTTTCAGTAAATCTTGTTTTAGTAATATTACTAATTATACTAAGAATTATTTAAGATCTATTAAATACATAATATGCGAGAACTTAACAGAGTTCAAGAAATAGAGAAAGGCCTAGAGTTGTAGTCCTAATGTAAATGTAAACCTAAAGGGTGAAATCTAATACGCTTGCTTGATTGATTAGGGTTGTTGCAACTCTCAAATCTAAAGTGTTCGCTCAATATCTCTCGATTAAAGAGTAATTATGCCAAAATTAGCTTTTTTAAGTCTAAAAGGGTAGCTATAAGAATAATTGATTATGAGCCCAAGTTGGATTATCGCTATCTCTAGTCCAAATTCGTTAATCGAACCAATCAATCCCTCAACTAGTCCAATTCCTTATTAGCCAAAATTTTCTAGACTTAGTTCCTCTTTCTCAAGTAAGAACAAAGTCAAAAAGGCACTAACCAATATTTGCAACCAGTAATTCAAGTTTTAAAGCATGAATATATCTAAATAACACTTAACCCAATCACAAGCATAATATTACCAACCCATAAAATTCACACACTAAGGTTAGCTTACAACCCTAGATAAAAATCTAGCTATTCTTGTTAAGAGACATAAAAGCATAAATACAAGATGAAATTAAAGATATAATACTAAAATAAAAATAGATAATCTTCTCCAATTGTAGCTCAAACTTGCTCCAAATAGTTAAAAATAACTAACCCACAACTGCTACAGTGAAAAGATGCCCTGAAAGAGCAAAGAAATCTATTTATAGGACTCTCGAAATTTCTGCCAAAACTGTCATTCCGAGGACTTTGCGACCGCAAAAAGAGATTTGCGGTTCCACTTTGCTAGAGTTGAATTATCCTTACTGACGACAAGTGGGATTTTGTGTTTGCCCTTCAGGAATTACAGCCGCATATCAGGTTTTGCAGTCGCTCTATTCCTTTTGTGGTCACTCTTGGAGAGACATCAAAATCGACTATCTGCGGATTGCTTTGCAGATCAAAGTGTGACCACAAACTTTCTTTTGCGGACCGCACTTTTGCCTAAGATTCTGAGGCTTCAGTTTCTGTGTTTGTGGCCACACTTCTTCTTTTACAGACCACACTTTTACTTTTGCAGCCGCACTTCTTCTTTTGCAGAGTAGAATTTTCTCTGTCCTTCTCCTCTTCAACTGAATTGCCTTAGATTCTCTTCTTTCGAGTCGTTATTCCTTCAAGACCTTAAATCCTTCCCAGCAAGCCTATAACTCAACAATTATCATTAGAATTGGGCATTGAATAAGTACTTTCAGGCTAAATACAATAGCAAAAGGTACTAATAAGTGGTAATATTCTTTAATTATCAACTCCCCCAAACTGTGTTTGCTTGTTCTTAAGCAACTAATTTAGCACCCGTCTATCCAACATTTTGTAATACAATCAAGGAGTCAAACACAAGTCATTTGTTACTCATTTGGGACCAACTATTACCAATAATACTTATGCATCCTAGACAAGGATTCCAATTTCAAAAAGATGCATTTCGTTCATCTCATGCAATTCTAGTATGACATTGAGCCTCAAAGGTTAGTTTAATTTATTATGAATTCTTTTTCATTTATGGTCATCATAGTGGACCCCAAACTCTTCATCTTCTACCTTCTGTTTCCATTGCTCACTTCAAGAGTATCACTCAATTTCTAAAGTAGCAAAAGTTTCACTCTCCTCTCATAAAGAATGGTCTCAAGTTAAACTTGAAATACTGTAGGCTTTCTCCAAATGTACAACTGTACTAATGTAGGCATGCTTTGTTCAAAATCAAATAGGACTTCTTTCGGGTGGTAATTAAGGCTTTTGATTCAGAGTAGGTAGAATTATGGGTAAAGGTGGCTACATCTTTCCTAAGAACTTCACTCAATACTTCTTAGCCTAAGTTTTCTCATAAGATATAACACATAGAACTCACGAAGTTTGTCCTTCCTCTTAGAAGCTAGAGAGACTTATCATCAATATATGTTATCAATTTCATTCACTTTCTTCTTTGATTTTCCTTTGATATTTTCTTGAGGCTAGAGAGATTTGGCATCACTCTATGCCAACAATTTTCTTCCAACTTTTTCTTCCTTTGCCCCTTTTAGGCCTCTTTTTCTCTTTATTGCCCATAATTCTTGCTTTTTCAATCATGAAGATTTCTTTTTCATATCTTTAATTTCTTTTGGTGCGTTTGTATCCCTATAGCTTCCTTATTATATTTTTTATCTTCCCCTAAACTCTAATGACCTGACTGGTCGTTCTAATTTCTAGAACCTATTCCCCTATTTAATACTTTCCCTGTGTCGTTTTAGAAGGGTTGAGATTGAATTCGGAAAACTTAGTTCCATAGTAGTGGCCTAAGGTGGCTATGTTTGACTTAAGTCATCACTTTGAGTAAACGACCTCGGAATTTTGAAGGTTTCAATAGGTGTGTATAATAATTTTAGACTTGGGCGTATGTTTAGATCGATTTTGGGTGATCCGAGGGTGATTCGACGTTTATTATTAGAAATTGGCATTTTGAAGGTTTTATAGTTCGTTAAGTATGACTTGGAGTGAACTTTGGTGATATAGGATCCAGTTTGGTATTCTGAGCCTAGGGATCGGTTCGTATTGTCATATCAGAATTGTGTGTGAAAGTTGGTTTTACACCAAGTTGTCGAGGTATGATTTGTTGCTTTCGGAGTTAGTTGATAGAAGTTAGAAGTTTAGAAGATTGATTAATTTGGTTTAGGATATGATTCTTGGTTGTAATGTTATTTTAAGTGTTTTGGGGCCTCGAGTAGGTCCATGTTACATTTTTGGACTTGTTGGTATGATTGGACGGGGTCCCAGGTGCCTTGGGTGAGTTTCGGACCTCCCAGAACATGTTTAAAGTTGGCAGATTTTTGCTGGTGCTGGTTTACTTTGCGATCACAAAGGAGGTCCTGCGATCGCCAAGAAGGAATTTTTGAAGGGCGGCTGTTGCTCTTCACATAAGCAGTGGAGTCTACACGAACGCGAAGAAGGAAGAGGAAGTGATGGGGCTGGCAGGCTTTGGCCTTCGCGAACATGACAGTGGGTCCGCAAACGTGAAGGGTTGGTGGCAGCGTTCTTCGCGAACACGACAGGGAGTTAGCAAACACTAAAAAGGAGGCCTGGGCAGGGGCAGTGTTGGCCTTCACGATTGCGTGGGTGCTTCTGCGATCGCGATAAAGGATGCATGTTTAGATTATGAGACTCATTTCAGGACTTAGGCTCATTTTATCATATTCTCTCTTGACTTTGGCGATTTGGGGGCTTCTTGAAGAGCCATTTTCATCAAGCATCGCTATGTAAGTGATTTTTACTTATCGCGAGCAAAATATATGGATTATGTGTAAATTTTAACAAGAAAATTTGTAGAATTATGAGGTTTTTGTTGAAAAATCTAGAATTGGTAGAAATGGAATTTGATCATGAATTTAGGCTTGAAATCTGAATAAATTTTATATTTAAGCTCGTGATGCTCTGGGTAATATTTATCTTCGAAATTTCCAGAATCAGGGAGCATGGACCGGGGTTGATTTTTGTTGTTTTTTCAAGTGGGGTTAGGAATTAATTCTAAGAGTTAAATTATGAGTTCTTGAGTACATTTGATTGGTTTGCACGTTCCTTTGACTAGTTTCTAGTTGCTCGACATTGATTGGATCCGAAAGTAAGGTAAATCTCTTGCTTAATCTTGTAAGAGAAAGATTATCTCCGTAGGAATTCTATTTGTTATGTGCTATGTGCTATGGGTGCTACATACGTACGAGGTGACGAGCGTCCGTGCGTAAGTGAGATTCTTGGTTATTTTCGGGTAGACATAGATTTACATCATTCTTTAACGGTACTACTTGGATTAATCTTACCTGTTTGATTAGTTGAATTCATAATTGAGCTTGAGACTAGAATTTACATAGTTGATCGAGCCTTATTACTTTAAATTTTGGCAGGGTACTTGCTTATCGGATAAAAAATTATATTTTTTCTTGCATTTATATCCTCGTGTTGTGCTTATGTGATCGGTAGTTTCGTGATTTCTTATCTCGCATGTACCTTTGCGAGTGAGGCTAGTAACCCAATGAAAGTTTCTCTACTCTTATGGGATCTCGCCGTTCGCCTCGACAGTTTTATGAAATATTCTTATAGGGTTGGCCATTGACCTGGGCAGTATTATGAGCTGCATCCATGGATCGAGCCGTACAACCTCGGCAGTATCATGTAACATCATTCTTATGGAATCAAACCGTTAACCTCGGTATAATCGTGCGTAATACTCGATAGGGAGTCAGAGAATATATGTGTTTTTTCTAAGTTGAGATTTGACATTTCAACAGTTACTGGTTATCTTTGTTTCGATTGAGGCAATATATGGTATTTGATGATTTCATAAATATTCTTATGTTGAGAATCATGTTATTTATATTTATCTATTTTGTTGCTACTTGTTATGCTTTATATCTATCTACTTTTACGTACATTGTTATTGGACCACTAGTAAGCATCGACGTCGACCCTTTCCCACTATTCGAGTTTATACTAGATATGTACTGGATACACGTTGATTTACATACTCATACTACACTTTTACACTAATTATGCAGGTATTAAGAAAGGTGCATCAGGTGGTCACTCAAGCGCGTGAGCGTATCAGCTGGAGACTTAGTGGTGAGTTGGTTTTCATGCTTCGATCCGCAACCCTTCTCCTATGTTTATTGCATTTTATCTATTTTCATTCCAGACACTAGTTGTAGTGATTTTATATATTTTATTAGTTGCTCGTGCACTTGTAACATAGGGTTTTCGAGATTTTTAGTAGATGTTCATGGTTGTATTTGATATTTATATCATTTTGCCTTATGTTTTGTTCATTTTTTGTGACTTAGTAAGAATTGAAAGTTATTTATCATGACTCCTAAATCTATCTCTGCTTTATTATTTTAATTCTTGATTTTATGAAGTATTATGAGGAGTCATTTGTGTTGATTCTTTATTGTTGGCTTGCCTTACGGTAGGCGTTGGACGCCATCACGGTCTATGGTGGGAATTGGACCGTGACACTAATTTAGGCTTTGAGCCCATGTAGTGACTACGAGTGCTTAGGAACGTTCGGGCGTCAAGAGGAGGCATGCACACAAGGGGCGGAAGGTTTGTAACCATGTTGCCAAAAGAATCGGGCTAGAGACTCAAAAGGGTTGACTAGGGTGAATGTTCAAAGGGTGAAAATTGAAAGGTTAGTCCAAGAAAAGCCTAAAATCGTGTTCACAAGCAAGCGTACTCAAAAGTTTGCTTTGAAACACATTGGGGAGTGTTCTGGAATATCAACTCAAGTGCTTGGGTCTGTAACAATATTATTCATCACATCACATGCAAATTGATCGTGAAAGAAGTTAGAGTCTAATACGCACAATGACCACAATCATTTCACAAGATCTCTATGGCTTACTCAACCACTTAATGACTTAAAAGGATAACCCTAGAACCTCAAAGTCACTTTACTAGAATCACCACCTCAAAAACAATTCAAATACTTGTCTCAAATCATAGGCATGTAGTTAAGTATGTTAGTACGACATGAGGCACAAATAACCTATTTTCAAGTGAGAGCTCATTCATGGTTTTTATTCATTACTATTTACTATTAATATTACCTAAACATGCAGTAGACTAATTACCTTAAAAAAGTTGTCACTCTATCCATCATCAGAAAAAGTTTTCCCGATACAAACAAGAAACTACCTTTGGAAAGAACCGTGACACTAAACAAACCAAAGGCTTATTAAACATAAGAAAATGAAAACGTGACTATCAAAAATAACAAAACACAACTACTATTTACTACTGAATGTATCAAACTACCAAGAACGGCCAAATGGTATCATCAAATTATTACAAATCATCAAAATTCTCCACCCCCAAATAAAGAGAAAGCATTGTCCTCAATGCTTATAAACACAATAAAAGGACAAAGAGGGGTGGAGAGACTCCCTAAGGACCCTCAATAGCTGGTGTATCATCTTGACGGTCAGGCTGTGCAGGCTCAGCTAACTGAATGGTATCATCATCCGTAGGAGCTACCTGGGTAGAAAATATATCTCGCACCGCTGCAGCGATGTTGGAAGCTAGGTAGGACTCCTCAATATGAGTGGCAGGGGCTGGCCAAGAGGTTTGAGCTGGTGGTGGCTGTGCTGGGCCAATCAGCATGTCAAATGACAAGTCACAGGCAACAATCTGCTTCATTTCGGCTCGCCATGCCTTAACTGACTACTTGGCGTCCTAGGACTTCCTCAGCTTTTTCTCCTGCTTGACCAAATTCTCAACCACCAAAGCATGCTGAACCAACGTATCCACGATCACTTTCTGGTTGTCAAGTAGCTGTGTAATATGCTCAGAAGTGACATGAGTGGACTATGGAGTGGACTGCCCAGATATTATGGTTGTCAATTCAGTCAGTGTTGTGCTAGCATTCTGCATCCAATTATTGAGACTCACCAATATTTGAGTGACCTTCAAAATAGATAGTGGACCATAAGTATAGGTACAGGCCTCATCACTCGTGTAGGTGGTGGTGCAGAAGCTGAAACTGGCTCTATGTCAACAGCCATGGCATGAGAGAGTGGATCAGCTGAGGAGGAAGGTATATTAGAGGTCCCAGCAACTGCTACTACAGGCTCATCAAACTGGCTAGTAGTAGTGGGAGGCTAGCTGCTTTTCCTTGGGGTTTCTGTGGTTTAGCAGTTTGTACAAGTTAAATGTCCCTGTTGGCTTGATTTTATTGCCATATAGCCGCAGTTCTACCTTAGCATCCACTAGATATTCTGTGATAGTGCTTCGATATTGGTAGGAAGTGTTCTCTTGTTGTGCCATCATTGAAATATTAGCAGACATCAGGGCACCCACATTGGATGACTATACGACCATAATGGAAGCCACTAGAGTTGCCCTCTCCAAAGGAAAATGGTTCTAATTCAAACATGGATCAATTCTGGTACCACGAATGTATGCCATCCCTTTGCTCTAAAGCTCAAAGTGTTCTGAAAAATCCTTGCTCTCGTAGCCACCAAGGGGAAGAAGTCCTTGGTGCTAGGATCTCTACAAGCCATGGTCGAACTGCCTCCTTTTCAACAAGTTTAGCCAAGTACTTTGTTGGCTCCAAATTCTCAAACCCCAAGTAGTCACTCAAAGACTTCTGATCAAACTTTACCTTGAAATTGACCATGGTCCCTTTTATTACGTGTGCTATATTGGCATAAAATTCAAAAACAAGATGCTTTCAGATCAACTAAGGGTTCAGTGAGCTGCATCCAACATTTCCTCTTGATGATGCTCTAGCAATGTCGGGTTGTATTTGTCTAAATCCTTGGTGAGAATGCCGCTCATGAGTCAGTGATCTCTCCTTCCATCCTTATTTGAATTTAAGGAATGCATTGTAGCTCAGAATCTATCTTGCTAGATTTCATTCTTCTTTGTCCTTGCCTGATCATCTTTCATAATTTTTCCCTATTAATCCTCATCAAGGGCATCCTCAGAGTGGGAGCCAGCTGTGCCTGCATTGAACTCATGGCTAGTGCTATTGGAGTCTTGTGAGGTTTCAACTTTAGGTTGGAGCTCAGACAGTCTCTGTGGCCATGATTGCTCTTCATTATGGTCTTCGGAGTGAGCTAGTGAGTTGCCTTCTAAGGCTTTCCTAGACAGGACATAAGAATCAGAATCGAACAAGCTTTGCCCTTTACCTCTTGAAACTATTGTTTTTCTTGTTTATCACCTTTTGCATGCTTGGTGACTATGCTCCCCTACCTCTACCTCTACCTCTGCCACTCCCTTGTCCTCCTCAATCTTTGGAAGTGTCATTTCTTTGCCTCTTGATAGTACCAATTTCTATTAAAGCACAAAGAAACTTGTCACGAATGTACGCACTTCATATGATTCATCAACTTGTGTTAAGTGAGCAATTAGAAGTCATATTGGTTGATGGGAGAAGTACATAATAAGATGGGGAACCTATGTGAAACATGTAGGAGACTGTGCGACTTTGCGGTCCTCATGTTAGAAGTGCAGTCTGCACATTTGCAGTTGTGGTCCGTTCTTAAGTTTTGTTTCCTCGGGTCTTAGATCAGAAGTTCTCTGATAATCAGTCTGGACCTCTCTTTGCAGCTGCAAAATGCATCTGTGTTGTGCTCTATTACAATGCGGTCTGTACATCTCAGAAGCTGAAGCAGCTCACTCATTCAGTCATTGCGGACTGCAAAATTAAAGTGCGGTCCGCACAAAAAGTAGTTACCTGGCGAACATATCAAACCAAGCGGCCAAAGTTAACCAACAATTAACACCAGTGGTTGCAATTTAATGGGTCTACAAATAATTATACATGCTTCTAATGTAATTCCATCCTAAACCCACTCTAAACAAAACTAATTATGATTCACAGACGCCCCATCCTTTTGTACCTGCAGGGAATGAGAACAGAGGTAATTTCGAAATAAACTCAAAAAATGATAAAGAAAAGATGAAAAGATCGATATGTGTCATGCCATATTGTGTTAATATCACCTGGAGAGATTGAATGTGTATGGATGATTAGCGTGCAATAACGTCCGCAGTTGATTCCACAAATTAGACGCGTTAGGGCTTGTTCAAATAGTGAACAGTGTAAAAAGTTGACCTAACCCGCTTTTAAACTTACTATTTGGTCGGGGCAAAGTAAGTGAATGTGACCGCAAAATTGCAATGCGGTTCGCACTTGGTTACTTGGGCAGCTTTTGTTCTTTGTGGTTGTACAGTCCGCACTTTTGAAGTGCGGTCACTTATGATTGAATAACAACACTAGATCATCGGCCTTGAACTCCTTGTTCCAAACATACTTTTCATGAATTCATCTTTTCTTATACTTTTCATGAATTCATCTTTTCTTTGTACAAAGACGAATTTTTATAGGCATGATATCGGAATTTATCCAACTCATTCAAATGTGCAACCTACAAGTTAGTGGCTACATTCTAATCAATATTTTTCTTCATTAAGGCTCACATTGCCTTATGCTCCAGTTCCACCAGAAGTGACAAGCTTTACCAAACATCAACCATTATGAGGACATCCCGATTGGTGTCTTGTAAGCCGTTCTAGTTTGCCATAAGTATCATCCAGCTTCTTGGACCAATCCGGCCGATTAGTTTTAACCTTCATTGACAAGATACTCTTTATATCCTCGTTGGAAACTTCCACTTGACCACTTGATTGCAGATTATAAGGGGTTGTCACCTTGTGAGTGACACTATATTTTTCAAGCAAAGTGTCAAAAGCCTTGTCACAAAAATGCGACCCTCCATTACTTATGATTGCCCGAAGAGTCCCGAACCTTGTGAATATGTTCTTATTCAAGAAAGACACCAAACTTCTAGCCTGATTGTTAGGTAAAGCAACGGCTTCTACCCACTTAGACACATAATCCACCCCAACCAAAATACAGGTGTTACCAAAGAAACTCATGAATGGACCAATGAAATCAATGCCCCAAACGTTGAAGATATCAATATCTAAGATGGCTGTAAGGGGCATTTCATGTTTCTTTGAAATTCCACCGGCTCGTTGACATTCATCACACGTCTTCACTAAATCACTTTCACCCTTGTAAAGAGTAGGCCAATAAAATTCAGAATTTAGGACCTTTACCACCATTCTTAATCCCAGTCGTGACGACCATAAGGTAAAGAATGACACGCCACGAGAATGTATCTTTGCTCCACATTTAGCACACATCTCCTAATTACTCCATCCACGTAAATTCAAAAAAGACACGGTTTATCCCAATAGTAGTCCTTACAGGCCCTTTTGATGTTTTTCCTTTTGTTTGAAGTGAAATCTTTTGGAATGATACTGCTAGCAATAAAATTAACCAAATCCACAAACTATGGTACCTCTTTCATGGAAAGTGCCAAAAGTTTCTCATTGGAAAAAGAGTCATTAATCTCAAGGACATCATGTGGCCTCCCCTCCTCTAATCGAGATAAGTGGTATGTCACTTGGTTTTCACTCCACTTCTTATCTTTGATCTCAATATCAAATTCTTTCAATAGAAGCTCCCATAACATCAATCGTGCTTTGGGTTCCTTTTTGCTTATAAGATATCTATGTGTCACGTGATCCGTGTGCACAACCCATCAAATAAGGACAGAACTTCTCAGTAGCAAACACAATGGCAAGTAATTCTTTTTCTGTAAAGGTGTATGACTTGAGCACTATTCATGGTCTTATTAGCATAGTAGACTAGCTGAAATTTTTTATTAATTCTTTACTCCAAAACTGTCCCAACCTCCACATGACTTGCGTCACACATGAGGTTAAATAGTAAGCTCCAATCCGAGAACATAATGATAGGAGTGGTTGTCAACTTGATCTTCAATTCTTCAAAATCCTTCATGCGATCGACATTGAAATTTAACTTTGCATCTTTTTCGAGAAGCTGGCACAAAAAGTTCACAACTTTTGAAAATATCTTCTGAATATCCGGTAAAAACCTTCGGTAATAACCTGCTCAGCCAAAAAGACTCCTCACACCCTTGATCGAGGTTGGAGGTGGAAGCTTAGAAATCACTTCAATCTTTGCTTTATCCACTTCAATACCATTCTTTGAAATTTTGTGACCAAGGACGATGCCCTCCTTAACCATGAAGTGACACTTTTCCTAATTGAGTACCAAGTTCATTTTCTCAAATCTAGCCAACACCTTATCCAAATTAGCAAGGCAATCATCAAAGATATCCCCAATAATTGAAAAGTCATCCATGAATACTTCAAGGTAATCCTCAGCCATGTCCGTAAAGATGGCCATCGTACATTGTTGAAAATTTGTTGGTTCATTGCACAAGCCAAAAGACATCCTTTTAAAAGTAAAAGTGACAAACAAGAAGAAAGAATAACTGGTAAAATAGAACAAGAGCCAAGAAACTCATACTATAAGTGTTGGAAATGGCTTCAACTCCAAAGTGGATGGCTCTTCAATTGAAGGCTTTGTAGGAGGAGTCTTCCTATTTTCAAGATCCAATGATAACTTTCGGGGTGCATAGTTGTAAGACCCCATCATTTGCAAAGAGTTAACACATTCCATGAAACCATCCATTTCATCATCATCAAAGTTTAACAATACTGTTTCCAATGTTTCACCCACATTGATTGTGGCATTAGTGTCATCAGTTATGACATCGGCCACCAAATTCATAATAGAGCACACCTCATTGCTATTCGGTTGATGCATAGACTTACACACATGAAATACCACTTGCTCATCACCAACCCAAAAAGTGAGTTCTCGACTTCAACATCACAAAGTGCCTTTCCCGTAGCAAGGAATGGCCTCCAATAATGATTAACACTTCATAGTCAACTTTACAATCAAGAATAACGAAGTCCGCCAGGAGAATAAATTTATTTACTCAAACCAATACATCTTCATTCACTCTCAATGGTATCTTCATTGTGTGATAGGCCATTTATAACATTATAGCCGTGGGTCTTGATTTCCCGATCCCCAAAGTTTCAAAAACCAAGTAGGGCATCAAGTTGATACTCATCCCAAGATCACATAAGGCTTTGCAAAATCGGCACTTCCAATAGTACAAAGAATTGTGGAAGCACCGAGATCCTCCAATTTGGAAGCCATGGAATTAACAATAGCACTAACTTGACGAGTGACCTTGATAGCTTCAAAGTTCATTGACCTTTTCTTGGTCACAAGGTCTTTCATGAAACATAACCGGGCATTTACTCTGATGCTTCCACCAATGGCACATTGATAGATAAACCCTTTATTATGTGGATGAATTTCTTAAATTTATTCTCACCATTTTGCTTAGCAAGCCTATGGGGATTATGAAGGAGAGGCTTTGGCAAAGATGCCTTGGCCTTTTATATTACTGGCTTCGGTATGTCAATTATATGTTCACAATACAGGTTCACCTTCTCTCGAGTCTCCACCACATTATCATCAATTTCAATTTGGAATTTCTCATTTAATTGAGCATCATTATGCAAAACCTCCTCCTCTTGTAGCATTTGATCATCATCCATAATTCTCTTTCCACTTTGATTGGGTACATCTCACATTTTCACTCCTCGTGACAACCGCCATAGTATGTCCCATATTATTACCGCCTTTTGGATTTACTACTGTGTCACTTAGTAATGTACCATTAGGCCTAGTATTAAGAGCTTGAGAACTTTGAGATTCCGAATATAGGTGCATCCGAATCCGCATTCCTTTGCATCATTTGCTTGAATATGTGCTCAATTCATTCCATTTCATTGCTTATAGAACTTTAACCTTAGGAAGGATAGGGAGGTGGGTTGCTTGATTATTGATACATTGGGGTATTTAGAAACTCGAACTTTGATTGGCATGATTGTTTTTGTTCCGCCAATTGCCTTGACTATTACCTCCCCAATTCCCTTGATTATTGTTGTTGTTGTGACAATTTACTTAGTCTTTGTGGTACACCATTTGATTTGGTTATTTTTATTCCCCCGATTGCCTTGGTTGTTTTGAAGCTGTCATTAGCCTTGATTGCAACCGTGGAAATTTCCCCTTTGTCCTTGATAATTGTTCACATATTGGACATACTCATCTTGATCTTGATAAGAATCTTCTTGTTCATAACCCCCATCATCTTATTCACTCTCATCTGGGCTGAAATTGGTTACTCTTAGTCCTCTTCTTTATGGCTAGTACAACCACTCCTTCCATTGCATGGACGCTCTTCAGAGCTTGGGTTTGATTGATTTGTGCCTTGGAAATTTGAGTTGTGGTGGTGGTTAATTCTGCAATATCTTGCCTATAACCTTGAAATTTCTTGTGAAGGTGAATCATGTTAGGATCACCTCGAGGAAAATTAAAGAGCATTATTGCCAAGCCGAAGATGTCTCCGCCATCTCATCAAGAATCTCACATGCCTCTGCATAAGGTGTTGTAACGAAATTCCCCCGACAAGTTGATGACCACATGTTAGTTCACGATATTGATTTCACGGTAGAATATTTATTGGATCATGTTGTTGGTCTATCATTGTTGGGTCACTTCTTCACCATAGCACGATATTGCTCCCAAATCTCATGTAATGGTTCATTAGATTCTTGCTTGAAGGCCAAAATTTTATACCGTAAGGTTTCCATATACCCGAAAGGAAAAATTTAGCAATGAAATTAGCGTCCAACTCACTCCCGTGTATGAATAGAATTATTGCGGCAAGCATTCCAACCAAGCTAAGCCCTTCCCTCATAGTGAAAAGGGAAATAACCTTAACCTTAATGCATCTTCCGAAATATTTATTTGTTTGCTTCCCCAACACGCATTCACAAAACCTTTTAAATGTTTATAAGCATTTTGATGCGGCATTCCGGCGAAATAGCCTCGTTGCTCAAGCAAAGTGAGTATTGCATTGGTTATTCAGAAGTTTCCCACCCTAATGCGAGAGGGGGCTATAACACTAGCATACCCTTCATTAGGAAAATTTCGGTGTTGTGTTGCTTGGGGTTGCGGTGGTGGTGGAGGTGGAGGCACATTGTCATGTTGCACATGTCCTCGGCGGTTTGCTTGTGGTGTCAGAGGCATTTCATAAAGTTTCTCCTCATCGCTATCAACCTCTCACAATGATAAATTATCAAGCTCGTTTTTCTCCATTGATAACCTACAATCACACAAATAAGTAACACAAAAGTAAAAGAAGATGCTCAAGAAACACACTCAATTATATACACCATAAACTCCCCGACAATGGTGCCAAAAATTGATAAAGCTCAAGACAAATCCTTAAAAGGGATATGTAACGGTTGTTACAATATAATATACCCAACAAGAGTGGAGGTCGAAGCACAAGGAATTTGAATGAGTGACAAGGTAAATACTTAAGTAAGCAACTTAATATATCTGAGATTAGCTTTCAACAAAACTTGATTTAGTAACACTATTAATTATATTAAGAATTATCTAAGAGACAATTTATCAAATACTTAATATGAGAGATCTTAACAAAGTTCAACAAATAAAGAAAGGCCTAGAGTTATAGTCTTAACCTAGGTGTAACAACTTAACCTAGGTGTAAACCTAATGGGTGAAATCTAGTATGCTTGCTTGATTAATTAGAGTTGTTATGACTCTCAAATTTAAAGTGCCACTCAATATCTCAGTGATTAAAGAGTGATTATGCCTGAATTAGCTTTATCAAGTCTAAAAAGATAGCTATAACAACAATTGATTATGAGCTCAAGTTGGATTATCACTATCTCCTGTCCAAATTCATTAATCGAACCATCCCTCAACTAGTCCTTTCTTGCTAGCCAAGTTTTCCTAGACTTAGTTCCTCTTTCTCAAGTAAGAACAAAATAAAAAAGACATGATCAATATTTGCAACCAATAATTTAAAGTTAAAGCATGAAAACGGCTAAAATAATAATTAACTCAATCATAAACAAGCACAATATTAACAACCTATAAGATTTACACACTAAGATTGGATTACAACCCTAGATAAAAATATAGCTATACATGTTAAGAGACGTAAAAGCACAACAAAATGAAATTGAAGAAATTAATACTAAAATAAAAGAAATATTAGATGATCTTCTCTAATTGTAGCTTAAACTTGTTCCAAATAGCTAAAATTAACTAACACACAGCTGCTCTAGTGAAAAGATGTCTGAAAGAGCTAAAATAAATTATTTATAGTACTCCCAAATTTCTACCAAAATTGCCCTTTGGATGACATTGTGACCGCAAAAAGAGATTTGCGGTTCATACTTCGCTAGAGTTGAATTGTCTTTTGCTGACGATAAGTGGGATTTTGCTGTATCCCTTCAGGCGTTGCATCCGCACATCCAGTTTTGCAGAAGCATTATTTCTTTTGTGGTCGCACATGGAGAGACATCAAAATCGACTATCTGCTCATTATCTGATATTTTGTTTCATCAGTGCAAACTGCTTTGCATATCAAAGTGCAACCACACACTTTCTTTGCGAACCGCATTTATACTTGAGGTTATGAGGCTTTAGTTTCTCATTTTGTGGTCGCACTTCTTCTTTTGTGGACCACCCTTTATTTTGCAGCTCCGCTTCTTCTTTTGCGGACCACATGTTTCTCTGCCCTTCTTCTCTTCAAATTAATTGCTTAGCTTTCTCTTCTTTTGAATTATTCCTCCTTCAAGACTTTAAATCCTATTTATTTTGCGGACCACACGTTTCTCTGCCCTTGTCTTAGTCCCTTGGTATCATGGAATATTGGAGTTAATCCACCATTTATCAATTAAAAACATCTAATAGAGGATACATTTGTCATGATTAGATCCTCCATTTTGTGAGGAATACCAAACTCAAGTATCGCCATTTTCAAGAAATTTCAATCCGCTATATCATAAGCTTTCCTTATATCTACCTTCACCAAGCATCTAGGGGAGATTCCCTTTTGTGAATACTCGTTCACTAGCTCATGGGCAACAATCACATTATCCAATATATTCATTCCTTCAATAAAGGAAGACTAGCAAGTCCTATTAAGTAATCCACCACTATATTCAATCTGGGCAGTTAGCACCTTTGCAATTATTTTGTAGACTAAAGAGCTATATGTAATAGATCTAAAGTCCTTGACATAAGTCGGGTTAGAGACCTTGGGCACAAGGTTGATTGTAGTACAATTAACTTCTTTCAACGATTTGTCATTATCAAAGAACTATAGGATGAAATTTATAATGTTCTCTCCTATAATCTCCTAATATTCCTTAAAAGATTCTATTGGATATCCATTAATACCTTAAGCTTTATCATTTTGTAGACCTTTGAGTTCTTGCAATACTTTCTTAGTAGCAAAAGATTTCGTAGTCCATGGTGCTAGATTAGTGAAAAGCATGGTTCATCTATGATAATATTTATGTCAATATAAGGCATTACTGAAGCTGACTCTCCTAGTAGCTGCTTCAAAAATTATAAGAACTCTTGTTGCACCTATCCAAGATCTGAAAAGCTTTAGTCCATGCTCAGTGTAGATAGAGAAAATCGTAGTTCTAGATTGTTTTGTAGTTTAGGTAGGAATGCAAATATTTAGTGTTAGAATCCCCAAAAGAAATTCACGTGGCTCTGGATTTTTGTCTTATGATCCTTTCTTGTACCATTGTCCATTGCTTTAACTGTGAAATTACCTCTCCTTTCTCAGATATCAGCTGATTAATAAATAGATTAGTGGTTAAGGCCTCCTAAATTTCTCGGATTTTCTGCTATAGAGTACCAATCTTGCCTTCTGAAGAAAATAACTCTATATTCATACCCCCAGCTATAGTTTCTAGTTATTTGAGTTTCGATCTCCTAGTTTCTGGTGTTCAACCTTAACTTGTTAGAAATTTGCACACTTAGCAACGTATTCAACAATGTATCTCTTCATGCAGTTCCACCATTATAGCTATTGAAAATCGTGATACATATTGGTTGACCCCGGGTGAACAGAATACCGGGATCGATGAATCTGCGCCATGATCTGCTCTTGGAGTACCCCGAAATCGGGCACACACAACTGGTGCTTGCATCTAAGGACTCCATGCTTGAAATACTCGAACACTTGCTTCTTTTAAGAGGGAATGCTTCCTCTTATTTTCACCAAAGCTGGATCATCAAGTTGCCGTGCTTTTACTTCAGCTACTAGGGAGGTTTCAGCAGCATTTCGAACTATGGCTCCTCCGCTGCGGGTGTCCAATAATCGTACCCTTAAGTTACCCAACCGGTATAAGTCTTTTGTCATTTCCAACTTATAATCTTGCACATGTCATAGGCTGCACATGGATTTCCGACTTAGTGCGTCAGCCACAATGTTTTCCTTTCTAGGATGGTACAAAATATCAATATCGTGATCCTTTAATAATTCAAACCATCTCTGCTATCCCAAAATTAGTTCTTTTTTCTTGAATATGTACTATTAGATCTTGTGATTAGTGAATATGTTGACATGAACTCCATTTAGATAGTGATGCCATATTTTCAAGGCAAATATAATAGTTGCTATCTCCAAGTCATGAATTGGGTAATTCTGCAAATATAACAACTCTTTCGTGTTGCATTAAAACACTTTCCAATCCCACTCTAGAGGCATTACAATATACAACATACCCCTCGGGTCCTTTATGAGTTGTGGGCCTCGATATGAGTTGTGGGCCTTGGACAAATATTAACTGCTTCAACCTTTTGACTATCGACTTTGATACCCTCACCTGATACTATATGCCCACCAAAATCCATTACGTTCAGCCAGAACTCGCACTTGGAAAACTTAGCATACAACTTGTGATCCCGGAGTATGTGTAGGACCTTTGCAAATATTCTGCATGCTTTGCTTCTGATCGAGAATACACTAAAATATCGTCTATGAACACGATCAAGAAGATATCCGAAAACGGCATGAACACTCAATTCATCAGATCCATAAAATCCATTGGCGCGTTGGTTAGGCCAAAAGACATAACGTGAAATTCGTAATGGCCATATATGGTCTGAAAAGCTGTCTTCAGAATGTCTTCTTCCTTGATTCTTAACTGGTGATACCTAGATCTGAGATCAATTGTCAAAAAATACTTAGTGCCTTGCAATTGATCGAATAAATCGTCGATCCTCGGGAGTGGATACTTTTTCTTAATAGTGACCTTATTCAGTAGTCAATAATCAATGCACATCCTTAGTGAATCGTCCTTCTTTCGAACAAATAGCACTAGAGCTCCCCACAGGGAAGTACTGGGTCAGATAAAGCCCTTATCCAAAAGATCTGTCAGTTGAGCTTTCAATTCCTTCAACTTGACAGGAGCCATCCTGTACAGAGGATAGATATCGGTTGCGTATCAGGTGGAACATCAATGGAAAACTCGAGATCTGTATGGAAGGGAACACCCGAAAGGTCATCAAGAAATACATTGGGGAATTCACTAACAACCGGGACCGATCAAAGGGTGAGAGGCTTTGCCTCTGCATCCTGTACTCGTACCAAATAACAAATATACCCTTTCGAGATCTTTCGTGCCTTAAGGAAAAAAGTAAACATTCCTCTTGGCACTACAACACCACCCTTCCATTGAATGGCAGGTTCTCTTGGAAAATAAAGTGAACAACCTTCGTCCCACAATCCATGTTAGCATAACACGAAACCAACCAGTCTATCCCCATGATGAAATCAAATACCATCATCTCTAATTCATTCAAATCAGCTAAGGATTACACATTGCAACCTCAATATAATCGTCTAATTATCAAGGACTCACCTGTGGGTATGGACACTTCAAATGACTTATGTAACAATTCGGGATCCTTACCACATTACTAGCAACAAATGGAGAAATATACAACAAACTGGAACCTGGATATATCAAAGCATACATATTTATGGAGAACATGGATAATATACCTGTAACCACATCCGGGGAGAATTCCAAGTTCTGTCACCCCGGTAGCTCATAGATACACTTCTGTTGTCCACCCGAGTTAGATACTCCACCTCTACCTCTACCCATTTCCTACCGACGATTGCATGCCTTGTTCATGAGGGCATGCTGATGATGAGGAAGTTACTGCAGATCCTGTTGGCGGCATCATGTTGCCCACATTCCTCACTAGGCAAAAACACATAATATGACCGGGCTGCCCATAAAATAGCATACGTCGGAACCCTAACAGCAAATGCCAACATGATTCCTACCAAATCGACCGCAATATGGCATTGTGGGCCTCATCTTATCAAGGTCTCCACTATATGGTGTGCTCTGCCCTTGGGGGTTCTGACCCTGAAAGGTCTAGGTGGTACGATAACGACGCTAGCACTAGGACTACATTGTTGCATTAGCCGTCAGATAGGATGGGTGCCGGGGAAACGTGGGTCTGAACTTGCCTCGAGACTCACCCATATCACCTGTAGACCGGGCTCTTTTATGTTGGCCCCGATCAAGCTCGAGAGTAGCTCGTTGTTGCCTTTTTCAATCCTCCAAGCTCTGCGTATAGGCTTGAATACGAGCAATGTCCATGTTCGGACTTAGAGAAAGCAGTGGTACACTCGCTGATCAAGTGTGGTCCCAAACCACTCACAAATCGATGTACTCTATCGCTTATCTCGGCAGCGACCAAAGGAGCTTACTTGGTCAAGGAGTTAAATTGCTTGTTGTACCCTTGGACACTCATATTTACCCTGCTCCAAACATAAGAATATGTCTTATTCAGCTCAGTGGAGCTCAACAGGCAAATACTGTTGCAAAAAGGTCTCACAAACTCCCTCCATCCTACTGGTGGAGAAAGAGGTCCACTAGATTGCTCCCACATTTCATACCAAGTCACAGTAATATCCCGCAATCTGTATGAGGCAAGCTCTACCGACTCCATATTAGTGGCATGCATAACTAGTAATGTCTGTTGTATCTTATCTCGAAAATTTTGGGGATCTTCGTTTGGATTTGTTCTTGTGAATACCGGGGGATCCAAATTTATGAAATCCCGAACTCTTACATTGAACGTTCTATCTTAAGTGCTATGGGCCTGTGGTTGGGCCTGAGAGACTCCTAATTGAGTCAACAGCTGCACATCGCTTCTCATAACTAGATCTCGCTCAGGAAAAATTGGGGGTGAAATCGAAGGCACGTTAGCTTCTCCTTGCCGTTCCGGGGATATTGGGGCTTTCCTCGAAACCTAAGTATTGACCTCATTGTACGGTCCATATTGACCCATAGGGGCAGGTGGCACCTGATTGGTACCTTCTCCTGCTTCTTTGTTCAATCCTGAACAACTGCCTAGCATCTTATTATGGTAGGCATTGCTGTACACATAAGCATGATGGGGATCAGAAATGAATACTTATGACCCCGCTCTAATGTACGATCTAAATCAGAAGGAAAGGTACTCACCCTACATATCTCGTAGCCTCTTGTTTATAAGCATGATGCACGACATACCCATAAATAAGACTCTACTAGATACGGCTTGCAGACTCCCTAGGACAAACCTGCTCTGATACCAAGTTTGTCATACCCTAACCTTGGGAGGTGCGACCAGCACATGACGCCCGAAGGCCCGTGCGAACCGACGTCCATGCTTACGTCTTTTATATCATGAAATTAGGGCCAACGAGGCCTCCAAGCAAAAATACCGGAAATTAATATGTACATATCTGACTGAGAAAGGAATATTAACATTTATATAATTTTACAACTTTTACCAATATGGTCATAATCAACCCTTACATACATCAGTATACTAGTTTGCAAGCCTCTAAGAGTGTTGAGAAATATGCATATATGTACAACTTGGTCGGGATAGGGCACCACCGTACCCAAAATAACTGGAACATATGCTTTGATGCCTATTGACTTCTGAACACCTACTCCGAAGAAGTGGAGAGCAACGACCAACCGCTGAAACGAACATCCTACTGCGGAGGGTGTCATGGCCCAAAAATTCCACCTTCGGGGCTGTGATGGCACCTAACATTTCACTTGCTACGCAAACCAACGTTAGAAGATCTTTAAGCCAATTTCTAATCAATTCAAATAAGTAAAACCAATTAAGCCGAAATGAAACAAACACGGAGTACAAAATGACATAAAACTAATAATATCTAAGTACAACCCGAATTTGGAGTCACAAGTTCACGAGCTTCTAGAATCTCTACAATTAGGGTTTGCAATAAATACAACTGTCTCGAATGAAAAGAACAGTAAATAGGGGAAGTAGAAGGGGACTTCAAGGTCTGCGTATGCTAGCAGATCTACCTTGAGTCTCCAAATGCCAATCCGAGCTGATACCCCTCACGGACAGCTAGGACCAGTACCAAAATCTGCATAAGAAGTGCAGTGTGTAGTATGAGTACAATCGACCCAATGTACTCCGTAAGTGTCGAGCCTAACCTCGACGAGGTTGTGGCGTGGCTATGACAGGACACCCACGTAATTAAACCTGTACAGACAGAAATATACGTATAAAATAACAACAAATAAAGAATTAGCAAGTACAATTGGGAGGGGACATGCGAAAGGGGTACAAGATACGGTAACTATAGCAGAGAATAATACAAGAATCAGTCAATAAACCTTCAATCAACAAAATGAACAAGCATAATGAATAAAACTGCACAACCTCACCCTTCATGCTTTTACTCTCAGCCTCACTATGAAACAGTAATAACGGTACGGCATCACCCTTTGTGCTTTGACTCTCAAGCTCACCATAAAATGATAAATACGGCACGACATAACCCTTCGTGCTTTTACTCTCAATGTCATCATGAATCAATAGATATGGCACAGCATCACCCTTCGTGCTTTAACTCTCAAATACGGCACGACATCACCCATCGTGCTTTAACACTCTCCCTTACCATGTAAAATGAACATATAAAAATAAGAAGATGGAATAAGCAATATCAAGTCTTACGTCAACAATAGTTCCACTATACCAATCTAAACTTCAAAAACAATACTCAGTTATCATAGATAGCTTATAAGTACAGAAAGAACGACCAATTTATCAATTAACTAGTCTAAGCATGGATATCAGAATTAAAGAAATAGATAGATTATAAGAAACAAGTCTCACCCGCATGCTTTAACCCAATAACAACGCATAAGTACTCGTCCCCTCATATATATACGTTGTATCCAACATTTAAACAAGTAGCAAATAGGAAAACAAGTCCTAATCCCTCAAGTCAAGGTTAACGACACTTACCTCGTTCCAAAGACCAACTCAAAGCTCAACCATGCTTTTGCCTTTCGATCAAGCCTCTGAACCAACCAAATCTAGCAAATTGTCAACCAAACGATTCAAAATGAGCCTTAGGAACTACCCACGAATGAAAAAAGTTCTATTTAGGTAATTATTGAAAAAGTCAACAAAAGTCAACTCCCACGCTCGCTTGGTCCAAACCTAAAATTCGGACCAAAACCTAATTACCGATTCACCCCCAAGCCCGCTTATGTATTTTGTTCCGAAATTCGACCTCAATTTGAGGTCTAAATTCTAATTTTACAAGTCATAAATATAGTAATGCACCTATACCGGATTCCGGAACAAGAATACGAACCCGGTATCAACAAACTCAAACATTAGTCAAATCCTTAAAGTCATTAAACCTTTAAACTTTCAATTTTTGAAAAAAGCGATAACTCGAGCTAGGGACCTCCGAATTTGATTTCGGACATACGCCTCGGTCCCAAATCACAATACGGACCCACGGGGACCATCAAAATATGAATTTGGGTCTGTTTGCTCAAAATATTGAACGAAATCAACTCAAATATATTTTTAAGGCAAAATTTTATTTATCAATTTTTAACATAAAGCCTTTTAGAAAAATATCCGGACTGCGCATGCAAATCGAGAAAGTCTTAAACAAGCTATTGGAGGCTTCGAAACACAGAATTAAAGTTTAAAACGCTAGATGACATATCGGGTCATCACAGAGGGATGTCACGTGTCTATCTGTACTTATGGGCATGAACAAAGCGCCTAAAGAAAAGGGCATCAGTATGAATGATGTACTGAGTATGTAAAACATATATCGTATGTAAACCAAAGGCATAACGTGATAGATAGAAATGCACAAGTTTACCCTGGATACTATTGACAAGCCACTGAAAGGGTACACTACTATAACTATGAATCATGAATATATGCAAGCTTTTGTAAAATCAAGCCATTCATTTGGGCCATGCATTTATTATAATTTACATATATCATTGTTCAGCCACTCGTTGTGGCATATCATCACATTTAACTCCATACCCGGCCTCATAGAGGATTCGATAGTATCCGTCCTCAGGGGGTCTCGACTGTACCCGACCTTGGTAGGACTCAGCGTAGTCGGCCCCAAGAGGACTCAGTAGCCTCACATCACACATCGCTGCATACCCTGCATCATAAAGAACTCGATCGTACCCGGCCTCAGGAGGTCTCAGCTTTACCCGGTCTTAGCAAAACTCAGCATAACCAGCCTCGAGAGGACTTTATAACCTCATATCACACATAATCGTACCCGGCCATACAAGAGCTCGGTAATATCTTATGTCATGTCTCATCATACCCAACTGATCAGTGATTGCACAATAGGTGTCGTATTTGGCCTTATGTAGAACAACTCAGTAATGTACAATAGATAGATATATACATAAATGCAATCCAGAGTCAATTTCAAAGAAAACTTGAGATTAAACTCAGAAGTCATATTTCTTGCCTAGAAACACCTCAAACTTGAAGGAATGCCACTGGTAAGAACAATGTACAAGAACAAAGACAACATTACTGAGAAGATCTTAGAAAATATTAATCTCACAACACAGAAAACCTTGAAGGAGAGAGGCACTCATACCAAGTCATGCCAAGAAAGAAAGTTATCCTACATAACTTGTTAAAGAATTAGCTACACTTCTATGGTGGTTAGCTCTGCCTCCAATGAATCTCAAGAATCAATACAACAAAATAATAGATATTATAGTGACGATTTCAAGTTTCTTCACGCTAGATCCTACGAGAATTTGCCTCGGATTTAGCCTTAGGTTGTTTCGGAATTCTAGAGAAGGTTTAAGAGCATTTTTGGTTGGACTAAGATGGGTGATATCTCCTAGAAAAAAAGAGAAGAAAGTTGTACTGCCTTTTTATACCCAGTGACCAATCTAGGAAATTCTACCGCCCTGAATGTTAAACGGGTCACCCCGCATCGGCTACTGCGCCCGATAGTACCAAAACCTTGTTAATCCTTAACTCCATAGATGGGGGAACAGTGTGGGGTGTAACAACAGGTTACTTACAAAGGGAAGATTACATAGACTACAAGTTCCCATTGATGATGACAAATGTAGCGTGTGTACAGCTAATACTATGGAGACACATCTTCACCTTTTTGCTACGTGTTACTGGGTCACGGAGGTAAGGAATACCATAGCAATCTGGACCAGAATACAACTAGTAAGAGTAGAGGCAACAACCAGCATTAGATGGATCAAAAGGAGGAAGTGGAAGAAAGAGGTAGCAGTTGCTATTCTGGAAGCAACTATATACTATACATGGCCAGCAAGCAATTGGAAAATATTTAGAAATATAGTTGCAAATACCGATTTTGTCATAGTACAGATACAAAGAAAGATTAATGAAAGGATAGAGTGGATAAAGAATACAAAGAGAGCTAGGAAATGTTTAGAGTATGATACATAGGCTATGTAACTAATTTTTGTTTGTTGGGAGATTCAGAGATTGTAGCATCCTTCCTAGAAGGTGGTTATAATTCTGATTGCTCTAGCTAGTTGTAATAATCATTGGGTTTGTTAATGGTAATATTTCACAATTATTATCAAAAAAATTAAAGAAATTTACCTTTTGGTTCAGTTAATAATAATTTGGGTGAACGTGAGTTTTATGTTACACTTCAGTAGTAATATATGACTTTGAAAAGGCGTTTAAAAGTATCGGGAAATATTATCTTCTAATCAAAGTCCTGCTTAATTAAGATTACATAAAGAGAATAGTAAGATGTTAAAGTTTATAACATGTATGAAATTGTTTATCTTTAAAGATTATATTTTCTAAATATCAAAACAGATTTACAAAAAATAAAAGAAAATAGAATTTAATCTGAGACAGAATAGTGTGTATTGAACAACAAAAGTTAATGATTATTTACTGTGACTAGTTCTTAGACATGTGCGTTGCACGTGTATCTCATGCTAATTAGTACAAATATTTTAAAGCGACATGAATATTATTCGAATAAGTGTAATGACACAAATAAATGTTGAAGAAGAAAAATGTAAGCTCAAAACTAATTTATGGTGGGCCTACAGCAACACATACTTTTACATGAATATGAGCAACATTGGCTATGGTTGCAAGTGATACCCGTCTTAAACTTTGTGCCTTATGTTTAAGAAATTGTAGCCTCCTCTTATTTATAGTCGTGTACATGTCAAGAAGTTGTTGTCGAATGAAAGTAAAATTTTGTAAAAACTGTTGAGAAATTCGGCCTAACATATGTCTTCCTTAGGATGGCTAAAAAATCAATATCAATTTTATGGTGTACAACTGCATAAAAATAGTAGTTGAATTGCATGTTGGCAGAAATAATTGTTGAAATTAATAAATTTGACTCATACTTATAAATCATAATTGCACGTACATATACCCTTTGTCTGATTCAAAATTATGAACCTTTTCATCTATGAATTTGATAGAAGGATATTAGTTGAATTGCATGTTGGCAGTTTGATGTTTTGATTTGTCGTACTTCACGAAAAAATTTAACACTTGGAGAATGATTCACACAAATTAATTTTTTGATGAGAATTTAAATATTATCTCATAAGTTTTCAAGTAATTATTTTCATATTGAAGAAAATATAAAAGATGATAAAATTTATGAATAAAATATGTAACAACGGCGCGAAAGTATGAACCACAAACGTTTTGCGTGTGCTCAAGTTTGCAACTATATATACTTTATTGTGCACTTTTATGGCGTATAATGAAGATTGTCAAAAAAACTATAATGCAAAAATATTATTATAACTGTTGAAGATGAAGGAAATAAACAGTCAAAGTTGAATAACTAAGAAAATTGAACTTACAAAATTGACGTGCTACAAAGTCACCAAAATCAAAATCAAACAAGCAAATAATAACAGCACTACATCAAAAAAGAAAGAAAAAAAAAGGATTGTATTATCTATTATGACATATTGTCTCACAAGAAGGATGTAGCTATGAAGAATACTTAAACAGTACATACACAACCATCGTTGACATCAAAATTAAGTCTTAAAGCAGATAATGAATTTAACACTCATACTAAATAATAAGGCACTGGAATTAAGACAAACAAATCATTTGACATGTTTTCTATTCGGAGTAACTGATCTACGGCTATATGGAACGTAATAAGAATTTTACCATGACAATACCAAATAATCTGCTACAAACATATTCTGCACTACGTACTATAGTGCTTAATTAGCTATGATCCAAAAGTACTTAAGCGAAGTCCACAGCTGCAGCAGAAGCTAATTGAATATAACATGGCAATATTAATACTAAATAATTCGCAACACATTGACAGTAGTTAATTAGCTATGATCCAAAGAGAAGTCTACAATTGCATCATAAGCTATTTGAATATAACATGACAATATAAAGGTTTTGTACATTCCTAGAAATTCTCCATATTAACTTATCATGCTCCAGACTTTCTACAGGATTTTTCACATTAGTGTCATGTTTAACTTTAGAACTTTTCAAGAATCGCATAATCAAGAATAATAGGTTGCTAACTGTTTATCCTGGAATCTGGATAACAATTAAATTTGTTCGTAGTGTTAAGGATCCGTGAATCACTTTGATATAATGCAAAATATAATGTAAAATGATTAAAAGATAATAGGTAAAGGAAATAACCAAACCACAGAGATTGGATAGCTGGCGATGAAATACAAGAAATAGACAAAACTTGATGAACAGTGATAGTAGCGATGAATAGTAATAATTATAGTATTTTCTTTCAGAATGTATTGTCCTTTACAGAGGAGATCGAATGCCCTTCTTATAGGTAGCTAAAAGAGCCCTAAACATGGTAAAAGTCTAATTACAGAGTAAATTCCTTTAATTACGGGATAAAATATCCTAAAATGGTGCCTCAACGTCTATAACGGTTGAGATATTTACTCCTGGCGAGATATCAGGAATCCACAAAATATTCGGTTGAAATTAACCTTCTGCTACGAGATGTGCTATCGGTCAATATCGGTCGGCCCGTCTCGGCTGCTCCAAATACGTGCTCGACTTGCTGACCTCGGGTCGAGACAACCCGGTCTCGTATCGTATTCGGGCCCGACCCTTCTCGAGCAGTCGATCGCACTTGACCCAATACAGATAGTCCCCTCGTTTATTGGAGAGTAAAGACAAAAAATGATATGAACCGTCATTCTTCAAATACTTTGATTAAGTAGTCGACATATCCTTTAACCATGCCGCGCAGTCAAAGCCATCAAACCGTTTAACCCTAAAAGGACCTTTTGCGTGACGGTAGTGCTGTGACGCACATGATCATTGACACAAGACATCATTATCTGTTTCGTCTGCAGAGCCCTGTGCATTAAATGCGTGCATTTAATGTTTGTATACCTCGTTTTCTGAACCGCCCCCTTTTGAGAAAGTATAAATACTTCTTTCCCTCTTTGCGTTTTACTGCTTTACTTTCACGCTGATTACCCAATTACTTCCTTAAGCTTTTTTTTTTTACCAGAGAAAGAAAACTTTTAGTCTTCTTCACCAGAAAATCCCTCTTCACCTTTGTTTTTTGCTTCCGCTACTTCAATGGCCAAAATATCAAAATCAGTTCTCCCAAAACAAACTTCATCTGCCCAGTCTGTTGAAGAGGTTGAGCCCTCCCGTACTGAGGAACCCTCTACGGAGCCTCCATTGAAGGCTTTCATACCAGTGGGATGCTTCAAAGGCTCCGACTTCAAGGTCGAGAAGCCTTCCCCGGTGCCCGGCCGAGGCGAACCGGTTTCTGAATACGTCAGTTTGATCACCCCAAAACATCTTGAAAGGGTGAAGGCTGAGTGCCATTGGGCTGACAAGGAGGTAATAATCCCTTCTCAGGACGAAGCCATTACCACATATGTGGAGGGATACCTTAATGTATATACTTATCCGTTCACACTAGGACCTATAGACCCTCTAATCATCGAGTTTTGTAGGAGATACGAGGTCACTCTAGGTCAAGTCCACCCTTTTGTGTGGCGTATAGTTTACCTTTTTCGTTTTTTCGTAGATAAGGTCGGGAGGGGGCATCCTTTTACCCTCGACCATTTGCTTCGATTATACAGTCCCCGGATGTTCCGAGGGGGGCTGATTAAACTAGCTCGCCTGGCCAACAAGGCTCCGTTCTCGAGCATTAACGAAGATAGGGATCAGGGCTGGATGAGCCGATATGTTCGAATTAAAACTTCCGACCTGATCCCTGCCGATAGTATGCCGTTCCCCGAGAAGTGGAACATGAAATGTAAGTGCTTCTTTATTTTTTCTTTTTTTATACTGTCTTTGAATGCATAACCGATGTGTTATGATGTGCAGCCGTTTCCCAGGCACTGGCCGCAATCGAGGACTTGATGGAGTGGGTTAGGAAAGTCGTGGCCCAGAGGTCCTATTCCCAGCGGGCCTGGAGAGAGATATCAAAAGGCCTTTAGGAGGCTAAAAACCATGGTGAGCTTCGATGATATTCATGCTTTCCAAAACAATCGACACCAATACTTAACATTTTGAAAATATGTTTTGCATGTCTCTCGAAGGATGCCGAGTTGAGGTCGGCTGTTACCGGTGGGGCAGTTCCTCGTCCTCTTCCCACATCGGAGAAGGAGGGGGGAAGAAAGAGGAAAAGGGCTCTCGACCAGGTTGAGCCCGAAAAGAAGAAGGGCAGGAGGAAAATGATAGCTCGTAAAGTCATAGTCACTGATCCTGCCGTTTCTTTGAGTGATGATTCCGAGGGGGAAAAGAGTTCTGAAGTTGCACATGACAAACCCCCTCGGGAAGCCCCTGAGCAGAGTGTAGAGGAAACCGGTGCCTTCTAAGGAGAGACTATTGAAACGGGAGTGAGGACCGGGGACCGAGCCAATGTGCTGGCGTCTGCACAAAGATTCTTGGACATCCCTGAGATGGCGCATTCACCCTCCTTCTCTGAGACAACTCTGAAAGATGCCCAAGATGCTAGAATACATACGCTGAGCAAGGTGCCGGTCACAGCAGGAGTCTTCGAGGAATTTTTTGATGGGGTGCCGTCGGCTGATACTTTTGGCCTCGAAGTCCCCAGAAGGAGTCCCCCAGCCGAGACAAGTGGAGTATCGGCTGGTATCAAATTAGTGGACAAGTTCCCCGCATCGAGCTCGAACCCTGAACGGAGGAGGGTGATAACTTTACTGTCCCTGAGGACGCCGGGGTATTGGGTCCACCGGTAGGCATAGCTAGCTATCTTCACAGCTTGGTGACTGAGGAAGACCGGGCTTCAATGAATGCTGTGGATTGGGCTTGCCTATTCAATGAAGCACAAGAAGTGTTGAATAGGGTATGGTTTCTTATTTGTTTTGTACCATGCTTAGTGTTTTGACTTCGAGCCTGTACTGACAGTTTCTAATTTGCATTTCCCCCAATCTTCGGTGCTGTATCATGAAATGTTCCTTCGAATCAAAGAAGGAGTGGAACTGGAAAGGGATCGACGTCGGCGGCTTGAAAATCAGTTGTCAAGTCTCCGGGCCGAACTAAACTCCGTAAGGAAAGAGCATGCCTCTTGCGTTGATCGAATGGGGCAAATGGATAATAGGTTGGATCAACTCGGGTTCGAGCTGAACGAGTCAAAGGCTGAAACGAGCGGTTGGAGAACCAAGGTTGAGCTTCTAGCTGCAGAGAAAATGGATCTCCAAGAACAGGCCTCGGCAGTACAAGAAAGAATCGGAGCCCTGCTAAAGGACAATGAGTTCCGACGGCTCCAAGTTGAGTCGCTCAACCAAGATCGGGCGGCACTGACCAACCGACTTCAGGAAGCAAAATCGGAGATTGCCACTACCAAGGCCAAAGCTGATGACTTGATAACTCAGTATAAAGCTGACGCCGAGGTAGCTCACGAGCAATCGAAGGCGCTGATCGAGTATACTCAATGCCAAGCTCGCCTTTCTGTTCTCGAGGAGCTCCAGGCCCGCGGCCTCGATTTATCTTCCAACGTGGCAGAGGCATCGAAGGTCGAAGATGAAATGAGAAGAAAGACCTTTCCTGAGGAGTACGAGGACGGCTCGAATTGATGTAGTGCTAATATTTTGTAGCCTGAATCATGTAAAGATCCCACTTTGTACAAAGACATTTTCTAATATATTTCGAGTTTATTCCTTGATTTTCATGCATTGAAATATCCTGCCTTAGCTAGGATCATAAATTGTGACTGACTAATTAATGGTTAGCCCGGCCTTAGCCTTGTAGCAAGTTCAGAACAATTAGTTTGGCCTTAGCCTTGTTCAAAGAGATTTAAACGATCTCTTATTTGCTCCGCTTTCAATCATTAAGCATATAGGAGTCGGGGTCATGCCTTAGCAAAAATTAGACCCTTATCAAGTAGACTTGATCTTAACTTCGTTTCGAAGTTTTGTTCTTTCAAGCTTCGATTATATATGAGTTTTCATTTTGATTCGGCCTTGACCGTAGATCAGGATTGCCAAGATCGGTCTTAATTCCCTTTGCTCTTTATTAGCTTTAATAAGGCCTTAACCTGATTTGCCAGTTTAGGAGTTTGCCTGGTTAGGTCTTATCCCCCCCTCCCCCCTCCCCGGTCTCGAAGTGCGTCTTTCACTAATATCAATTACCGATAATGCGAAGATAATTAAATAAAAAGCCCTTAGGCTTGAGAACACAATGTAGGCATCAAATGACTTTGTTAATATTCATATACTTGTACATCTTCATTTGTCGGAGGGGAACAAGATTGATCCACCCGGGTACGGCTCTTTTGACCGTTTTGACCGTTTGACCCTTACATGAAATCCTAACAATCTTAGTTTAGCCCCCTCGAAATCGAAGCAATTAGCCCTTGGGCTTAAGAACTCGTGAATTCCAGTAAATGGTTAATCTATGTTAGCACGACATATGGTTGCCTCATTAAAAACCTTGCCGTAAAACCCAATTTGGGACAAAAATGGTCGAAGGGAAAAAGAGTGCAACGCGTGCTTTCAGTCCTAATACTTGCTTGATATCGATCTGCCCTGCATACGTCAGTACCAATAAATAAAAAATAAAAAGAAAGTAAAAAGGTGAAGTCGATTACCTTAGCAGTACTATCTTTTCTAGTGGCTCACATTCTAGTTATTTGGCAACGGCTTACCATCCGAAGTTCCGAGCTTGTATGAGCCCTTCCCGGTGACCTTTAGTATAGTATAGGGACCTTCCCAGTTCGGTCCCAGTTTCCCTTCGTTAGGGTCTCGAGTACTAAGCGTGATTCTTCTGAGTACCAAGTCCCCTGCATTGAAGTATCGAAGTCGAGTTCTTCGATTATAATACCTCTCGATTCTCTGTTTCTGAGCTGCCATTCGGACCAAAGCGGCTTCTCTTCTTTCATCTAAGAGCTCCAAGCTATTATTCATAGTCTCTTTGTTGGACCCTTCGGTTGTATGCTGAAATCTGATGCTCGGTTCGCCTACCTCGACCGGTATCAATGCTTCGGTGCCGTACACTAAAGAAAATGGAGTGGCTCCGGTACTGGTCTTTTCAGTCGTTCGATACACCCATAGGACTTCGGGTAACATTTCCCTCCATCTTCCTTTAGCGTCAACTAACCTTTTCTTTAGGTTTTGAATTATAGTTTTGTTGGTCGATTCTGCTTGACCGTTGCCGCTGGGGTGGTACGGAGTTGACAATATCCTTTTGATTTTGTTGTCCTCGAAGAATTTGGTCACTTTACTGCCGATGAACTGCTTTCCATTATCGCATACGATCTCAGAAGGCATCCCGAATCTGCAGATGATGTGGTCCCATATGAAATCGATCACCCCTTTTTCTCTGACCTTCTCGTAAACCTGTGCTTCCACCCACTTAGAAAAATAGTCAGTCATAAAAAGGATAAACTAAGTTTTACCTGGTGCTCGAGGGAGTGGACCTACTATATCCATTCCCCACTTCATAAACGGCCATGGCGATATAACCGAATGCAGTGTTTCAGCAGGTTGGTGGATGATCGGTGCGTGTCTTTGACACTTGCCGCATTTGCGTACAAATTCCTTTGCGTCCTTCTCCATGTCGATCCAGTAATAGCCAGCTCGGATTACCTTCCGAACTAACGAATCGGAGCCTGAATGATTGCCACAAGCTCCTTCGTGTATCTCTTTCAAAATATACTCGGTATCCCTGGGGCCGAGACATATAGCTAGGGGTCCTCCGAAGGTTCTTCTGTATAGAGCTCCGTTATCGGCCAAACAAAATCGGGCCGCCTTTGCACGCAATGCTCTCGACTCTTTGGGGTCAGGCGGCAGCTTACCTGAGCTTAGATATTCTATGTACTTGTTTCTCCAGTCCCAAGTCAGACTTGTCGAGTTGACCTCAGCATGACCTTCTTCCACCACCGATCTCAGCAACTGCACAACCTTTTTGGAGTCGATTTCTTCATCATCGACCGATGAACCTAGGTTAGCGAGGGCGTCGGCCTCGCTGTTCTGTTCCGGAGGTATGTGCTGCAGGGTCCATTCCTTGAACTTATGTAAAGTGACCTGCAGTTTATCCACATATCTTAGCATGCGTCCCTCTCTGACTTCGAACGTCCTATTCACTTGGTTGACTACAAGGAGAGAATCACACTTAGCCTCCATTATTTCTGCCCCAAGATTCTTGGCCAATTCTAGACCTGCAATCATAGCCTCATTTTCGGCTTCATTGTTAGTCAGTTTTATAGTTTTGATGGACTGTCTAATCGTGTTTCCGGTCGGAGGCTTGAGTACGATGCCTAACCCCGACCCTTTCGAATTTGAGGCTCCGGCTGTGAACAGAGTCCACACTCCCGAAGGAGTCCCCGATTTAGTCATGAGTTCCTTCTCGACTTGGGGAATGAGCGACGGCGTGAAGTCGGCTATAAAATCGGCCAGTACTTGAGATTTTATCGAGGTTCGAGGTCGATATTGGATATCGTACTCGCTAATCTTGATATCCCACTTAGCCAGTCGGCCTGATAATTCGGGCTTATGCATGACATTTCTAAGTGGGTAAGTTGTCACCACGCATATTGGGTGACTTTGGAAGTATGGTTTCAATTTCCTAGAGGCACTCAATAAGGCGAGTGCTAATTTTTCTAAGTGCGGGTACCTGGTTTCGGCTTCTCCTAATGTCCTACTAACATAATAAATGGGAAATTGCGTACCTTGTTCTTCTCGAACCAGAACTCCACTTACCGCTATCTCCGACACGGCGAGGTAAAGATACAATAGCTCGCCGGTTTTTGGCGTATGTAATAGGGGCGGGCTTGAAAGGTACCTTTTCAGTTCCTCTAGGGCATGCTGGCACTCCGGTCCCCATGAGAACTCGTTCTTCTTTTTTAACAAATTGAAGAACCGGTGGCTCCAATCTGATGATCGAGATATGAAGTGGCCCAATGCTGCGATCCGGCCTGTCAGTTTTTGTACGGCCTAAACGCCGTCGACGACTTTTATATCTTCGATAGCTTTAATTTTGTTCGGGTTGATCTCTATTCCTCTGTTCGAGACCATGAACTCGAGAAATTTCCCGGAGCCTACCCCGAACGCGCATTTTTTCGGGTTTAGCTTCATATTGTACTTTTTCAAAATGTTGAACGTTTCCTGCAAATGACTAAGATGGTCCTCTGCTCGCAGGGACTTGACCAACATGTCATCAATATAAACTTCCATGGTTTTACCTAGTTGGTTTTCGAACATTTTATTTACCAGACGCTGATATGTTGCTCCCGTATTCTTAAGCCCGAATGACATCACATTATAGCAGTAAGTGCCATATTTAGTGATGAAGGATGTTTTCTCTTGATCATCCTTATCCATTTGTATCTGGTTATATCCAGAATAGGCGTCGAGAAAACTAAGAGTCTCGTGGCCAGCAGTGGCATCGATCATTCGATCGATGTTGGGCAAGGGGAAAGAATCTTTGGGGTATGCTTTATTTAGATCCTTATAGTCTATACACATCCTAAGTTTATTCCTCTTTTTCGGTACTACAACTACGTTAGCTAACCATTCGGGGTACTTTACCTCCTGAATGGACCCTATATTTAAGAGTTTTGTTACCTCATCCTGGATGAAGGCCTGCTTGACTTCGGACTGAGGTCGCCTTTTTTGTTTGACCGGCCGGAATTTTGGATCGACACTCATTTTGTGCATCGCAATCTGTGGTGATATGCCTGTCATGTCTAAATAGGACCAGACAAAAGAATTTTCATTAGCTGAAAGAAAAGAAAGTAATCTATTCCTGAGCTCGGAATTTAAACCCGAGCCCAGGTATACCTTCCGATCCGGCGCGTCATGGCGGATCGAGATCTGCTCCAGCTCCTCGATTGTCGACTTGGTTGCGTCGGTCTCATCCGGGACGATAAAAGATCGGGGTATCCCGAAGCTGTCTTCGCCAATCTGATCCTGCTCACCTTCATCAGTCGAAGGCGGCTTTTGTGATTGCTATTTGGCCTTCTGTTGGAGAATGGTAGACTTTGGCGTCGCTTCTTCCACTGCGAACATTTCCCTTGCTGCATGTTGCTCTCCGTAAACGGTGATGACCCCTTCGGCTGATGGAAATTTTAACATCTGATGCAAGGTCGATGGTACGGCCTTAATATCGTGTATCCAGGGTCTACCGAGCAGGGCGTTGTACCTCATATTGCCTTCGATCACACAGAATTTCGTCGCCCTGGTAGTTCCAGCGACGTTTATCATCAGATTTATTTCTCCTTTGGTTGTCTCCGATGCCATGTTAAAACCGTTGAGCACCCGGACCTCAGAAATGATCTGACTTGTTAGTCCCAGCTGTTCAACGACCCAAGACCGGACTATGTTGGCTGAACTCCCGGGGTCAATAAGTACGCGCTTCACTCGAGTGTCGTATACCATCATCGATATTACCAGTGCATCGTTGTGAGGTTGTGTAAGGCCCTCGATATCTTTGTCGCTAAAATATAGAGTCCCTTCCGTTGCATAGTCCCGAGTTCATTTTTCTCGGGTAATGGATATTTTGGTACGCTTCAGCACCGGTACCTGAGGCGCATCTGTTCCTCCAATTATCATGTTGATTGTATGTTTTGGCTCTCTTTGATCTGCCGGCCTGTCCCTATTTTCGTAGTGATTCTTTGCTCGGTCACTCAGAAATTCCTGAAGATGCCCGTTCTCGAGCAACCGGGCTACCTCTTCTCTCAGCTGTC
>MCJB01029781.1:5902-68470 GCA_002018475.1 Nicotiana obtusifolia | reverse complement strand
TATCATATCAATCTTATTATTTTCTCTGATTTGAGAAGTAGAAGCTCTTGAAGGAAATTCTACTTTATAATCAATAGGAGAAATATAAGAAGAATTAGATCTAGTCAATTTAGAAGAATAACTAACATTATCAAGTTGATCTGGTTCATTGAACCTGATCTTAATAGTTCCATCACATAGTTGTTCAACATTTGTAACTTCACTATTAACATTATTTCGAGGGGCTATTGCTTCCTCTATGACCCATTCTTTAGGGAAATCAATTTCATCCCATTTAATAGGTCTTCTGGTCACCACTTTGGATTTACCAAAATTAGTTTCTATTAAAATAGTCTCATTGTTGAAATCCATAATTTTACACATAGGATTCAAAGTATATAAAGGCTTAAAATAAATTCTATAACAAATACATATAACTTCCGTACCTGGCATATAATCATATCCATGCAATTTAATACTCAATATTAAAGCATTCAAAGAGTTTTCATCACTCAAAGAAATTTGCAAATTCGGATAAGCATTAAAATAAACTGGACCATAGGCCAAACTGGTTTGAACAGTCCCTATCAAGGACTTTTTCCAGTTTTGGTTTCTACCATCTCTGAGAGCTGCTATAAAACTCTCTGGTAAGCCTCTTAAAGTAAGTGGCTTAAAAGCAACTTGTATTAATCCAATATGTAAAAATCTATGTGATTCCCTATAAGGGGCCAAATCATTTTCAGATAATAATTTGAAAGTAGCATGATCACTATCTACCGTGATTGTTTCCTCAGTAGTTTTAACTACTTGTTTTAAACCTAATTTTTCAAAAGTACCTAATTGGTATATAACCTTAGGTTGAATTCTAGGAATTGTCCATTTATTAAGTAAATCTAATTGTTGAGGCATTTCATATTCCTCTTTTCTACTGTTTTTAACAGTAGATTGTTTCCTAATGATATTCATTAGAAATAAAAGTGTTAAACTTATTAATCAATAAGTTTATTATACTGCCTTTGCAAAATTGTTTGATCTATATGTATTATATATATATAAGTCTAATATAAGCCTTGTATATATTGTATATATTGTATATGTTTACAATTATATTATGTATATATATATATATATATATATATTGCGATTAGACATATATAAATATATTGCCTATATAAGTCTTGTATATATTGGACATTCTTTAAATTTTTATTTTTTTTTTTAATTTTTACTTTTGGGCCCGGCCCAGGCCCGCCTAGGCCCTTTGGGCCCAGCCCAGGCCCACCTTGCGGTCCCGGGCCAAATAGTCCCGGGCCTGGCGGGCTTTATGGTCTGCCCCGGCCTGTCACGGGCCTAAGCCCACAAAAGGCCCAGGACCACTAGGACCGGCCCACTAGGCCCGTTAGGCCCGCCAGACCCGCGGTCCTGGGCCGGTCCCGGTTCAGGCCCATCGTGGGCCACAGCCTTACTGCTACTATGAGAAAATGGAAAAGGAAGTGAAAATTCATTTGATTGTTGAAAATTCAACACATCATAAAGTTGAAGACAATGTTAAGAATTTTAGCAATACAAAAGGTTCAAGGAAATTTTAAGGTTGACGATTCAGCAAACATGATTGAAGGCCAAACGAAGAATATTCAATGATTTGTAATCACATTTAGTAAAAATTTAGATAATGTCATTGACGGAGATAATATATAAATTGAGAAAATATTCAATAAAAAAAGTTAAATATTAAGATATAAATAAGAATAGAATAATTAAAATACTATCTTAATTAATTTTTTCAAAAGACACAAGATTATCGTGACAGATAATACGAGACCAGGTAATAGTTAAGTAACTTGCAACATGATAGAATGACGGGCTCATCAGAGTTCCCTTGCACTGACCTCACAAATTTCTCCATTAAGGAAAAAATTACACTCCATCTATCGAGAGAGCTCTTTTTTTCATACTTTTCTAAACCCTCCTAAAACCTCCAATTAAACCCCCCAACTCCCCTCCTCCACCTCCCGGCGCCACAGCTCCTTCGACCATTCCTGGCAAATTCTATCAGCAAACAAAGAAAGTGAATTTATGATATTTATTCATCTTCTTTTTTCCTTCCATTCAATGGCAAGTAGTTGTATTCAGCACCCATTTTGATTCTTGTTCCTCACTTCACTTATTACAACAGCATGGTTCTTGGGTTTTCTCTAGTTCTAAAAATAAATTAGGTGTTTCAATTTCATTAAAAAGTTTCCTTTTCACAGATTACAACAAAGAATAGAAGAATTGTTTGAGATGTAAAATGGGTATAGAGAAAACAAATTACTTTTAATGATTTATTGGGTTGTTTGTAGTTTAGAGCTAACAGTTGTATTATAATTTATAGCATTAAGTAATGCTCAACTTTCATACCCATACCCATATTTCTTGAAAACAAAATTATTATTTTTTCATACCCATACACATATGCATATTTCTTAAGAAAAATCAATTTTTTTTCATACACATATGCATATTTCTTAAGAAAAATCAATTTTTTTTTCTTTTTTTTTTCATAAGCATATGGATATTTCTTAAGAAAAAATCGTTCTTTTTCATACACATATGCATAATTCTTGAGAAAAATCATTCATTCTTAACTCCTAAATGAGCCAAAGGACCTTTCTTTTGAACTCTTTGTCAATATTTAAAGCAAAGTGCCAATCTTCAGTCAGTTTTTCATCCACTGCTTACAAGTCTTTTGACCTCAATACTTGCATTGTGTCACTTCAATCATGTGCCAATGTCAAGAACCTCACAGGAGGGAAACAAGTCCATTGCCACATGCTTAGATTTGGCCATTTAAATTCATCTCCACTGCCTACTACTAGCCTTATTAACATGTACTCAAAATGCAACTCGTTATCGTGTGCGTTATCTGTGTTCTATGCTTCACCACTTGGTCATAATGTGTTTGCTTATAATGCTATTATAGCAGGGTTAATTGCCAATGACTTTCCTAAAAGAGCTTTTCAATTCTATTGCCAAATGAGGGTAGTTGGTGTCATGCCTGATAAGTTCACTTTCCCTTGTGTGCTTAAGGCTTGTCGTAATGTAGTAGATGTGAAAAAGATTCATGGGTTAGTTTTTAAACTTGGGTTAGAAGTTGATTTGTTCATTGGCAGTGCTTTGTTGCATAGTTATTTGATGTATGGGATGGTAGATTTTGCGTTAGATGTGTTTGAGGAGTTGGCGGAGAGGGACGATGTTGTGCTTTGGAACGCCATGATCAATGGCTATGCTCAAACGGGTGAGTTTGGTAGTGCTTTGATGGTTTTTAGGTGGATGATTGAGGATGGGGTTATTCCCAATAGGTTTACTATAACGGGTATACTTTCTGCTCTGGCAAATTATGGGGAAGTTTATAATGGGAAGGTGATTCACGGGTTTGTGATAAAGAAGGGGTTTGATTTGGGTGTTGCCATTTCGAATGCACTAATTGACATGTATGGTAAATGTCGCTGTGTTACTGAAGCTTTGGAGGTTTTTGAGACGATGGTGGAGAAGGATATATTTTCTTGGAACTCGGTAATTTGTGTGCATGAACAATGTGGTGATCACGATGGAACGTTGAGGCTTTTCAAAAGGATGTTGTCTGCTGGAGTTCATCCGGATTTGGTGACTGTCACTACCACTCTTCCTGCTTGTGCTCATTTAGCCGCATTAAGGCACGGTACGGAGATTCACGCTTACATGATTGCTAATGGTGTGAGGAAAGATGCTGATTACAGAGAATACGATGATACTTACATTGATAATGCAATTCTGGACATGTATGCAAAATGTGGAAGCATGCGTGAAGCTCAACTGATCTTTGATATGATGAATTACAAGGATATAGCATCATGGAATATTATGATTAAGGGGTATGGCATGCACGGATTTGGCATCAAGGCATTAGAATTGTTTTCTGATATGTGTAAGGCAGAATTGAGGCCTGATGATGTCACATTCGTTGGCGTGTTGTCGGCTTGTAGCCATTCTGGCCTAATAAAACAGGGGAAAGAATTTCTTGCACAAATGCAGTCGAAGTATGGCGTTGTGCCTTCTATTGAACATTACACCTCCGTGATTGACATGCTAGGTCGTGCCGGGCAGCTTGAAGCTGCTTATGAGTTGTTATTAACAATGCCGATTAAGGCCAATTCTGTTGTATGGAGAGCATTCTTGGCTGCCTGCCGTCTCCACGGTAATTCTGATCTTGCTGAGGTTGCTGCAAAACAGGTACTTGACCTTGAACCAGAACATTGTGGAAGTTATGTCATATTATCGAATATTTATGGACAGAGTGGTCGCTATGAAGAGGTATTAGAGGTAAGAGACACAATGAGGCTACAAAATGTAAGGAAGACACCTGGTTGCAGCTGGATTGAACTTAATAATGGTGTCCATGTCTTTATTACTGCTGATAAGTCTCATCCGGAAGGGAACCTTATTTATGCTGGATTGAATTCCTTAACTGCTCGATTGCGTGAGCATGGTTATACACCAGAATCAGATGCCTTCGAGAGCAGTCCATGATGAGATTCTTGAAGTACTGACTGAAATGTGGTTTTTCTAAGATCTCCCTAGCCGGTGTGTAAAGTTCTTTTTGCTGCTCATGGAAACCAATGTCTCCGTATGCTGATGAAGTGAAAGGAGCCCGAGTTATCTGTGTGCTTTTGCGAACAAACCTTCCGTCGAAAAGTATGTTTTCTTCACTTCTGGATCATTAGTTATAATATTATTTTTTCCCAATGTGTGAGTCCCATATGCACATTCTCTTTTCATATATTGTCACCGAAAGAGTTGAAAATTCATTAACTGTGAAATATACTTAAGTGGGAGTTGAAACATTTGAGCGTTAGAACTTTCCTCTGAACATGTTTACTTTTCCACCCCTGAGTTCATAACCTATATAATTCTTCTGTATTTCCTTTGATGGTTCTGTGATATGGAAATTGTGCACGGGTTCAAATGGTTGCCAATTGATGCTCAAATAAATGAAGAGTTAATGTGCTATCCACAATTACATTTTCAGATGTGCTGAAGGCAAGAACTCAATGAAATTTTATTTAACATATTGCATCTTTACGATCGTCAAAGTTTCTTCAGTTTCGTTTTATTTACTTTTCCATAATCCTTAGTATATGCATTACCCATGTAGTACCTGAAAAAAATACTTTGGTTTGCAATTTGTGCAGGTTTTGAGTATGTAGTATGCCACAGCTCTAGCTTTGACATAGTTAAACATGCCTAGAAATGATGTGTCTCAAAAGTAGGTAGAATGCTCATCGAAAAGAAATTATTATATATTAGAAGAGGGAATAAAATGCTTGTCATTTTCCTCCTTGTCAACCAGGATGGGGCAAAGTTGGAATTTCATTTTTTCTTCACTGTGAATTGCTGTGCCATTAGCTGTAAATGATGTACCTTTTTCTCAATAATTTCTAATTTATTTTTTAACAATGTTGAGTAATTCCATTCTCAGCCTGTTGGTCTTATTTAGTAGACTTCAAATTATGTCGCTGCCCTTGTTTGGAGTTATTTTGTGATTAAGGTTATATTTGTCACTTTTTACTGGATTGTTGTTGTTGTTTGTTGTCACTTTGTCACCAAAAAAATTGGCGGGGACCATCCAGCTTCTGCTTACTCAAATGAACTTTTCTCTCCAATGGATATTTTGGTAGCTTTTGAAAGTTTGGTGAGTAAAGAAAAAGGGGTGAAAGAGTAACTTCTAATATGGAGTAGTTTGGACGATTTGTGTTATGGTTCAATATCATGTACTATATTACTTTTGAGTAAATGACAATTTTCATAAATAAATTGCAATTGAACGATTTATTTTGTTGTTAGACTTGTTTCTTCATTCATATTATTGCTCGAGAAAATTGATGTCTTAGTGCATTTAAAAGGATTCAATGGGATCGACGATTGTTACTGGTGAACTCCAGAAGCAGACCCTATACTCAAAAGAGTTAAGCTCAAAGCTCGCTCTTGCTGAGTGGAATTGCCGAATTATGCAGTTTCTGAGGGATAGGAACCAAATAACGACTCATAATTTTCTGCAACTTACATGGAAACGGCAGCATGAAAGTCCAGGTCTGGTTGTTTTATCAGTTGGTTGAGCTGCGAAATTCAAAAATCGGTCCATCATTACTAAAGAACATTTCTCTCCTATGGAAATCCCTGTTTCCAGTTTGCTGTTGAAAATGCAACTCTCAAGAAGTTGAATAGACTCAACAATCATGATGCATTATTGGCATATTCTGTCACTAATTATAGACTTTATCAGCATAGCTATAACGTATTGTTGATATTTCTTTAACAGCTTGTGTTGACATATTGAAGGGGAAATTTGGCGTCACTGGTAAAGTTACGGCGATGTGACCAGGAGGTCACGGGTTCAAACTGTGGAAACAGTCTCTTGCATTAGACCCTTGTGGTTCGGGCCCTTCCCTGAACCCCGCGCATGGCGGGAGCTTAGTGCACCGAGTTGCCTCTTGTATTGACATATTCTATCTGCTAACGATAAATCATAAGCATACCTTTATGATTAATGATATGAAATTGCCACTGGCTTACATTCTTATTATTAGAGTTAATGATAGTCACATGAAGCTGTCTTCATAGGAAATGATCTTTGCTACTGTTCACTGTCTTCAGCAGATAGTGACATGAGGCTGCTAATCGTACCAGCTTAGGCCATCTCCAACGCTGCTGCATTTTGCC
The DNA here is from genome assembly GCA_002018475.1 of Nicotiana obtusifolia. Taxonomy (NCBI): domain Eukaryota; kingdom Viridiplantae; phylum Streptophyta; class Magnoliopsida; order Solanales; family Solanaceae; genus Nicotiana; species Nicotiana obtusifolia. Next base: position 61,753 of record MCJB01029781.1, on the reverse strand, counting down.
ATGATGCAGTCAGTTTTTGGAGAAATTTGGCTCCAATGCATCTCCCAGTTTTGGCTGCAAAATGGGAGATGAATAGTGTCATTCCAAATTTGGAGCGACACTATTCATCTTCTCCATTACTATTCCCTATAGTATGATGCATTTCGTAATGCATTAATAGATAATTTATGAGAGCATACTAGAGGTGGAAGTTGAATATTTGTGTAGTATTTAATATGAATTTTACCATAATGTAATATGTATTTAATTATCTTGTATCTCAATGATTTCACTTTTATTTGAATTATCCGTTAATATATATATAATTTATAATATTTGCTCACAAATTACATTATTTAAAAATTTATGGTATAAAATAATTTTATATTAAATGGTTATATAAGAAAGGAATATAAATTATATGTGATGAATATATAAAAAAGAAAAAAAGATAGAATTTCTTTAATAGAAATAAGAAAATAAAATTTAAATAAAAAATAATAATATAGTATTGGAGAGAGAAAAATATAAAATGGAATATGGTTGGAGTAACTTTACTTTATATTTGATTTTACTCCATTATGGAGGAGAAAATGGAGGCAAGGGTTGGAGATGGTCTTATAGCTTATTTGGCCAAGTTTCTAAATTCAGCTTATCTTGACAAGTGCTTTTTCTTAGAAGTGTCTTTTTAAAAGTACTTTTGGTGAAAAACAGTTTATATTTGGCTAATTAATACTAAAAGCACTTCTGAGCAGCAATTAGTGTTTGATCAAGCTTTAAAAAGTAATTTTAGATGTATTTTTCTGAAAAGTATTTTTTTTAAAAACTGCTAATGGAAAGAAGTTACTTTTTTTATCTTCTCCAAACTGCTTCTGCTTCTACTCAAAATCATTTTTTCTTTTTCTGAAAGCTTGGCCAAACACTTTAACTTAAAAAAAAAAGCATTTAAAAAGAAGTACTTTTGGCTTTGGAGAAGCGTCACAGGCTATTAGTCTTTAGATTTCTTTTTCAATTTATAAATTAGTGTAGAAGTTGATAATATGCCTTCTGATTTCTTCGGCTTTGTCATCAAGTTCATTTATCAATAACTTGTCTATGCTATTGCGTCTCTTATGGGATGTAGCAATAGTTACATTTAAAAAAACTCACATTTTTAAACTTCATTCGTATTTTAATGTGTTTTCCATAACTCTTCTTATTTTAATATATTCTAAAACTTAAATTGTATTTCAATAGTATTAAAAATAAGAATTCATTTTCTTACGTCCTATGCACAAGGGCGGATGTAGTCTTTTAATTATGGGTTCAACTGAATCTATAACTATCGACACAAAGTATGAATTTATATATAAAAACTTGCTAAAATCTCAACAAGTATTAGATTTAAAATCATAATTTTCACTATAATGAGTTCAATATTGAAAATTTTAAAAACAGAATCAATTAAATTTAAATCTTGAATACGCATCGCACCAAACATCCTGCCTTATGACATAACATTTCTTTTTACGCCTTTTGTATTTTAAAACACCGATTAGAATAACTAAGTACAACATCCCGAAATAACATAGATGGCGAAGTTCATTTGTAAGATTTACATGGCAAAGTGACAAATTCTAGAATATGATATTAAAGTGCCGAAAAGCTAGATACAACAACAATATATCCAGTGTAGTCCTAAAAGTGGGGTCTGGGGAGGGTAGAGTGTACGCAGACTTTATCCCTGCCTTTAAGAAGGCAAAAAGGCTTTTCCGATAGACCCTCGGCTCAGGACGGGGAGAGGAGAAGGGCAATAACAAGCAAATCGATCTGAGAACCGAAGCAACCGAAAAGCTAGATAGCTTATATGTAGAAACTAAGGATCCACCAAACTATATAGAGACCAGGTTCTCTATTAGTTCCCACAGAACACACACACAACACTTAGTAAATAACACAATAAAGTTTTACGTGGAAAACCTCCCGCCACGGGATTAAAAACCACGACCTACACTCGTAGGATTTCAACTTCACTACTGAGCAAACTTCATATTACAAACTATTGTAACCTAGGAATTAAACTCTTAATCCCTCACTAACTTGTAATAACTCTATTACAAGCCCCTTTGTAATAACTCTATTACAAAGCTTAGCCAAGATACAAACACATGGTTTATGGTTTTACAAAAGGTTTCCTACACAATGCTTCTAACTAAGCTAAGTAGGAATTACAAGTAAATCACTTTAACAAAGGTACAATACAACTAAGGACAGATAATGACTCAATGCAGGAAACAAGTCCTTCGTTATGTCGTTCTTTGCTCTTGACGCCTTGAATGTCACTTGCAGAGGCAACACACTTGAGAGGAAGCTTGACGAATTCTGGAATGCGCAAGTGTGATGTTTTTTGTTTGCTTCATGTTAATATTACATAAGTGACATCACTCGAATGATGTAAGCATGTTTGGTACAAGGGCATCCCCCATAAAGTGATTGGTGCACTGTATGCACTATTGCGTGTGTGATGAGGTACAGTTGCAGCCACATTACAGCTGTGGAGAGTTGACTGGTACAGTCAGCAAGGGAACTGATGTCTATCTGTTCCCTCTGTTGTTTCTTTGACTCTGAGTGTTGGAACATGTCCCAGACTTGAGACTTGTTGATCTTGAGCACTTTGAGGATGTGGAGCAGGTTCCCCATCTGGTTCTTTATATTAAGTTTGTTAGATCATCAAAACATAACAGGACACATAACTTATCAATTTCCCCCTTTTTGATAATGACAAACTTGTAATTGAAATTCTCCCTGAGAACTAGAGTACTATAAATAGCACACAAAAAAAAATTCGTATTCCCCCTGAACCTGTTTCCCCCTCTGTTCCCCCTCAATTACTTTTCCCTCTTTTGGCATCATAAAATGATTAGTAACAAACAACAAGCAAAAGGAAGTCTAGCGAGCTTTAACTCATGCCACATGTGTGCACACAAACATGACTAAAGACAGAGCAGAAGAGTAAAGGATGCATAGAAAAAGGCGGGAGATACATTAACTTTGGAAATAAACAGGGAGCATTGCCAATTGTTACACAATCATCCACAAAATAAAATAGCTAAAAAGAAAGTACCAACCACTAAACATATCCACACAAAGGAGACTAAAGCAGAGGACAGACAACTTGAACTTGACACTGGGAAAGGAACGAAATCAAGGAGCACTGGAAAGGGGAAGGCAGAGATGAAGATGCAAGAGTTCTAAGGAGGATATCCATTTGAGAATTGGCGGACCCTTGCTCAGTGAGTAACCTCTCCTTCAGGTCCTCAACTTGTTTTCTGAGATCAGCATTCTCCTTGGTCAGACGGGTAACCTCTGCGCCTTGTGTGCTGCTGGAACCAAGTGCCTCCTGGGCCTGACTAAGCTATCCCTAAAAAATAACATTTCGTGCCTTTAACTTTCTTATCTCTTCATTGGCAATGTTCTGAGCTTCAATCAGTTGAGAGATGGTGGAATTGCTGCCAACCCCTCTTTTCCTATCGATGCACTCACACTCTTCTAAGGTGGTCTTGGAGAAGGTCTGCTTGTGAGTACCCACTGCTGCCTTTCCCAAAGGGACTTTGAAGAACTCAAATACTTTGGTGAGTAAAAACCTGTAGGGCATCCCATGATTACTATCCTTGAAATCTGCCACTTTCTTCATGTGCTCAATCATGATACGCAGCAGATTGATAGTGGAGTATGCATCCAGTGCTTCCATGAGGAACGGGTCTGCTCATGACGTAATGGAACGCTTTTCTGCACAAGGGAGCAGGACCTTGTGCACCATCTTGAATAATAAGTGGTACATTGGAAGGAGGGCCTTCTTGTGTACCCGTTCCCCCTGTTGTACTGCATCATCCTTCAAAATGACATTTCTGAAGTTTGAAGAACAAGTCCCCTCAATGGAGGATATTCCGGCAGTAGGCACTCCCAAGATGGTTCCCAAGACAGCCTCATCCATCACAAAGTCAACACCATTCACCTTCATGCAGATGTTGTCATCCTCGACTGTGAAAAAATCGGCATAGAAACTGTGCACCTCTGCCTCATACACCTTAAGACTCTCATTTGTGAACAAATGTGTCCACTGTTGAACGTCACAGATATCAACCAGTTGGCGCATTCCTGCCATGTCAAGAATATCAGGGGTAAATTTTCTGCCCCACAACACCTTCCGGTTTCTCAAATTTTCTCTTCCTCTATTCTTGGCCACACCACCTTGGCCTTCCTGGAGGAACCAGGTTCCTCACTGGCACTAGCCTTCTGTTTCACTGATTTTCTCACACTCTTCTCTTTCTCTGCAGATTTCTCAAACACTTTCTCAACAGACTCCTCAGCCACTTTCTCGCCAGACTCTCCCACTTCAACATTGCTAACCTCCATAATTCTTACAGATGACTCTTTCCCAGACTTTGGAACAGTAGGTTTCTTAGAGGACTTACGAATTAAGGAACTGGGTTCCTCCTCCACCTCGTCATCAACGTCAACAACAAGTGTCGTAGACACTACCTCTTAGTAACTTTCCACCCTTCACCAACCTTATCCTCTTCTTTTTTTTTTCTTACTTTTCTTCAAAGATGACTCAAGAGTTTCCTTCTTTTTCAGCCTAGTAGTAGGTATTTTAGGAGTGGGCGCTTTGGGAGTTGACCTTCTACTCCTAGCACTAAGAAAGCTTGCAAGAGCCACATTGTCATAGTCTTCTTCACTACCCATATTCTCTTCCTCAGACAGAGATCTCATCTCAGTAGCGACAATGGTCAGTGGGTCAGCACAGAAATGAGGAGAGGGAGCGGGATCAGTACTGACCTGGGGTTCTTTTGAAGAACAGGTGGTTTCATCCCAAGTAGGAGCAGAGGGCTCCTCTTGGGCGGAGGGATCAGGTCCCTCATGTGGTTCCCTAGTAGTACTTTCAGGTGCCAGATTTTCGACAGGCACCAGTTCCCTACCCTCTTCCTGTAGACTATCACCTTCCCCCTGAGACCCATTGGTTTTAGATACACCTTCATAACCACCAACCAAACATCCCTCAGCAGCTATTGACAACATATTCTCTATGGCCTCTTGTTCTTTTAACCCCAAAGTAAACTCAGAAGGCACATGAGAAATATTACCTGTAGGATCTGCAACATTCAAATCGAGACCTGGGGAAGTCATTGCTAATACATCAGCAGTACGAACCATACCTTGTTGTGTCTTATAACTCTCTTCCAAATGCAAACTGGAAACTTTCTGATTTTCTTCTCCCTCTACTGTTTCTCCCTCAGCCATTTTTTCGGTGAGGCAGAGGGAGAGGTCATAGCCACAAACCTCTTGGGATTCGAAGTTTTTCGACTCCGATGAGAACCAAAACTTGATTGGGTTGGAGACAAGGAAGTGGGTGGTTGGGAATCTTGCTTAGGGTTTGGACTGGGTGGCGTAAGGTACTTAGACTCTGTCATTGGTGCTTCAAGAGATGAAGATACAATGGGGACGATACTGAGGACATTTGACGCTTCGAGATTCTCAGACATTATAGAGTGTAGTGAGAGTTTATGAAAGAAGAGAGTGTTTGGTTGTTGAGAGAAAAGGGAAATTTTGGCTTTTGATGTGAACAGTTGTGAGAGTGACAGAATTTGGGTTTATTTAAAAGGGGTGAGGTAAAGTTTGGGAACCGGTATTGATTTTCTGGGTAGACGGGTCATTTTGTAACGGATAGGACGCTTGGGTTCTAAAAAGGGGGAAAAGGAGAAACTGATAATTTAATGACGTGGCACTTTTTTAGCCATTTAAAAGTTGTGCATGAGAGTACAAAGGAACTACTAACTTGTGTCAAAAGAACCAGGTTCCCGGACAGATTTTGTAAATGTGAACCTCATCTTTTTACCAAAGTGCAATTCATTAGCTCCTTGTTTGCTCTGTAATCGCCATGTGTGTCTACTTGTAACGGTATAGAAATGAGTTAGACCTTTCCAGAAAACACTTTTTAGCTGTTTTGCCTGTACGTTTCTTTCATAGCCAATCATCGAGGGACCAGGTTCTCAGCTTGATTTTATCAACCCAAGTGCTAAACGATTCTTTTCAAAGTGCTCTCTACTTAGTGCTTTGGTGAAGATATCTGCAATTTGATCTTCTGTGCTGCAAAACTTCATGCAGAAAGCCTTTTTTCAACATTGTCTCTGAGAAAATAATGTCGCACATCAATGTGATTTGTTCTCTTATGCTAACTGGGTTCTTTACCATGTTGAGAGCACTGGTGTTATCACACAGTAGTGGCACACAATCAAAAAATACGCCAAAATCCTCTAACTGCTTCTTGATCCACAATAATTGAGCACAGCAAGAGGCAGCTACCACATACTCAGCTTCTGCAGTTGAAAGAGCTACTGAGTTTTGTTTTCTTGTACCCCATGAAATGAGACACGATCCCAGAAAGTGTGCCATGCCAGAAGTGCTTTTCCTATCCACTAGATAACCAGCATAATTAGTGTCAGCATACCTGATCAAGTCAAAGTTGTCTCTTGAGGGGTAGTAGAGAACCAGGTCCTGCGTTCCTTTTAGATATCTCAAGATTCTCTTGGCAACATTCAGATGAGATTCCTTTGGACTTGATTGAAACTTGGAACATAGTCCCACACTGAAAATGATATCTGGTATGCTTGCTATGAGATACAAGAGTGATCCAATGATACCTCTGTACATGGTCTCGTTCACAGGAGAACCAGGTTCATCCATATCCAATCGAGTGGCAGTGGCAATAGGAGTGTCAATGACTTTTGAGCTTTCCATTTCAAATCTCTTCAGAAGCTCTTTGATGTACTTCTGCTGACTTATCATTGTGCCCTTAGGAGTTTGCTTGACTTGCAGGCTCAAGAAGATATTCAATTCCCCCTTCATGCTCATTTCAAACTCACTTCCCATGAACTTTGCAAACACCTCACACAGAGAATCATTTGTTGCACCAAAGATGATGTCGTCAACATAAACTTGCACAATGAGCAGGTTCCTCCCCCGTTTCTTCAGAAATAAGGTGCTGTCAAGTTTTCCTCTTGTAAAGCAATTTTCTAGGAGAAATTTGGACAACCTTTCATACCACGCGCGAGGAGCCTGCTTCAGCGCATATTAGGCCTTGTCGAGTTTAAAAACATGCTCATGGTGCTCATGACATTCGAAGCCAGGTGGTTGCTTGACAAAGACTTCTTCTTTCTGAAAGCCATTCAGAAATGCACTTTTGACATCCATTTGGAACAATTTGAATTCCATATGAGATGCAAAGCCAATAAGGACTCTGATGGACTCCATTCGAGTAACTAGAGCAAAAGTTTCATTATAGTCAATCCCTTCTTTTTGATTGTAGCCTTGAATTACTATCCATGTACCATTGTTGGCCGCTTCCTTTCACTGGTCCCTGCACAAGAGAATCAAGAATTAGACTTAGGAACCCAAACAATTTTGGGTCCCTTGTAGTGAGGAAAGGGGCGAATTAAACTTTTTTTTTCCAAGCATGCAATACACATTTTTTAACGGAGGGACCAGGTTCCTTAGCAGTAGTTACCTTTTCAACAAAGACCTTATTTTTCTATTGGGAATGAATTCTAGCCTTACAGTTTTCTTTAAAGTGACTGGTGTTGCCATAGTGAGTGCAAAGCCAGTCATCGGGGACAGTAACATACTTGCTATGTGGATTGTATGGAGTCTTTTCCCTTTGGTGGTCGACTCCCTGCCTGTTCCCACCATTGTTTGTATACATGGCAGCAATTTTATCAGAGGACCAGGTCCATTTTAGATATTTTTCGAGGTCATTTTTAACTCGGCCTAGATCTTCTTGAAGCTTTCTATTTCTTTTAAGTTCAGCACACAAACAAGATTTCACAAATTGGAGTTCATTTTCAAGCTTAATGTGTGCCTCACTTGCAACTTCCTTTCCCTTTAGGACAGTCCCAGAACTGTTTCCCTTTTTAATTCCTCTATTTCTTCTTTAAGGTCCATGATGACTACTAACAAGTCATCTCTCTCATTTTCTATGATTTCAATCTTTTTAATCAGAACACTCTTTTCTTTCATTAGATCCTTGATGGTTTCTTTTAGGTCGGCCACTATAACTACCAAATTATCCCTCTCATTTTCTACCTCTCCTAGCTCTATAGTTAAAGCATTTTTATCGTTTATGAGATTGTGATAAGCATCAATTAAAACATTTCCTAAAGATATAAGCTTTTTCTGAGAGTAAGAGTTTAGATTTCTTTGAACATCTAGAAAGTTTACATCATCATCATCATTATCTTCATCATCGTCAGATTTTGCCATTAGAGCAAAGATAGAATCATAATCAGTTGCTTCACTTTCGACTGCCATCATGGAGGTGTCACCTTGTGCATCATCTTCTCCAGATTCACTGGAGGAATCTCCCCATTCAGCAAGAGCTTGTTTCACAACATTTTTAGCAGCTTCTTTTCTTTTAAATCTTTTGTCAGGAACCGCGTTTCTCTTGGCTGCTTTGTCTGTGTTGTGCTTGTACTAGTCTTGCTTGAGGAGGGGAAAATTCTTGATGAAATGTCCTGGCTTCCCGCACTTATGACATAAGTCGTATCCTCTTGGCTTGCTGGAGCTTCCATTTCTGTGGACCATCTTCTGAAATCTCTTTGTCAAGTAGACCATATAAGCATCCTCACCACTTGATTCATTGTTGTCTGTTTTGATGACCAGGTTCTTCTCCCTTTTGGGCTCTCTTCTCTCATGATCCTTTTTCTTCTTCATTTCATAATTTTTCAAATTACCAATGAGTTCATCAATGGTTAGCTTCTGTAGATCCTTTGCCTCCGTGATAGCATTTACCTTGCTTTCCTAGGAACCAGGTAATACGCTGAGTATTTTCCTGAAAAGTTTGTTCCTTGGAATGATTTCTCCCAGAGAATAGAGCTCATTGATGATAGAGGTGAAGCGAGTGTGAATGTCCTGCATGGACTCATCGTCCTTCATCCTGAAGAGTTCATATTCAGTGGTTAGCATATCAATCTTCGACTGCTAGACTTGAGTTGTCCCTTCGTGTGCTGTTTGGAGAGCTTCCCAGATCTCCTTGGCAGATTGACAGGCATAAATCCTGTTGTATTCATTTGGCCCAATGCAATAGACGAGGATTTTCTTTGCTCGAAAGTTCTTCTCTATAGCCTTGCGGTCAACATCGCTGTATTCCTTCCTAGACTTAGGAACTGTCACTGCTGGTTCCCCAATGGTTTTCATAGGAACGAAGGGACCATCGCAGATAACATCCCAGAGCTCTGAATCTTCAGCCATGATAAAATCATGCATCCTTGTCTTCCATCATCCGTAGTATTGGCCATTGAATCTTAGTGGTCTGTAGGTGGATTGACCTTCTTCGAAGTTTGGTGGAGCAGCCATGAGGATCCTTTCTAGGTGTTAGCCTGATAGAAAGAACTTACTTTGATATCAATTGAGAAAGTAAGGGTCCACCAAACTATATAGAGAACCAGGTTATCTATTAGTTCCAACAGAACACACACACACAGAGCAGTTAATAAATAACATAACAGAGTTTTACATGAAAAACTCCCCGCTCACGGGATTAAAAACCACGACCTACACTCGTAAGATTTCAACTTCACTACTGAGCAAACTTCATATTACAAACTATTGTAACCTAGGAATTAACCTCTTAATCCCTTACTAACTCGTAATAACTCTATTACAAGCCCTTTTGTAATAACTCTATTATAAAGCTTACAACTCGACTAACTCTAGCCAAGACACAAAAACAAGGTTTATGGTTTTACAAAAGGTTTCCTCCACAGTACTTCTAACTAAGCTAAGTAGGAATTACAAGTAAATCACTTGTAATGACTCAATGACTCAATGCAGGAAACATGTCCTTTGTTATGTTGTTCTTTGTTCTTGACGCCTTGAATGTCACTTGCAGGTTGGTAACATACTTGAGAGGAAACTTGATGAATTCTAGAATGTGCAAGTGTGATGTTTTTCCTTTTGCTTCATATTAATATTACATAAGTGACATCACTCGAATGATGTAAGCATGTTTGGTACAACGACATTCCCCATAAAGTGACCGGTGCACTATATGCACTATTGCGTGTGTGCTGAGGCACAGTTGCAGCCACTTTACAGTTGTGGGGAGTTGATTACAGCCAGCAAGGGAACTGATGTCTATCTGTTCCCTCTGTTGTTTCTTTGACTTTGAGTGTTGGAACATGTCCCAGACTTGAAACTTGTTGATCTTGAGCACGCTAAGGATATGGAGCAGGTTCCCCATCCGGTTCTTTACATTAAGTTTGTTAGATCATCAAAACATAACAAGACACATAACTTATCATTATATTATATTGACATAGAAGATATTCAATTACTCTATAACATATTTATTATCGTTTTTATCTGGTTACCAGTATCTATTAAAAAATCCACTTGTAATTTCCTAATAAGTGATATAGTAACAGTTAAGGGTGTACATAGGTCTAGGGGTGCTTATCGGGCAGATCGGGCGGTTATTTACCCTTAACGGTTCGGCTTATCGATTTATAAATGTAATAATCCGCTAGCCATCTAATAAGACATCGAGCGGATCGGTATCGGATTAACGATTAGCGGGCGGTTATCAGGCGGTTTATCGACTAAACCAAATAAACAATAAATGAGAAGTAGATAACTTGAAAATTTATCATTTTTCCACAGATATCATGTGCTAGATTATAAAGACAACTTCTTTTTACCCCATCCTTTGATTTCTTTTTTCCAATTACAGCTAGCTTAACCATATGAAACTAAGCATTATTTCAACCAATCTGGTAAGTGCTGGTAACTGAAGTCTAATATGTGAGAAAGCTAGTTTGAATAAGTACCAATATTTGAACTCAAGCTGTCTACAAATATCATCTATCATTGTTGTGTCTTCTCCCTTTTAGCTAGTATGTCCAGCTATAAAAAAACAAATAGAGGAGAAAGTCGTTGATATGTTTCTGCTATCTCTCTTTCCACTTAAACCAACTCTGAGGGAATATCAGATTTAGCTTGCAAAAGCCAAACTCATGTAATAAACTTGTTAACATGATTCTACTTGATTGATTTGGGAAGCTCATGGCCCTCATCTGAAATTATCTTCCTGCCTTCTTGATTAATATGGGTAGAAGTATAAATATAAAAATTCTTAACGGGTTAACGGTTTATCCGATAAGAAAATTGAGTAATCCGCCCCAAACCGTTAAGCTGTTAATTATAAAATTTCAATCTGTTCACCAACCGTTATCCCGATAGCCCGATACCAGTGAGCCAATAAATCATTTTTCGATTCGGTTAACGGTTACGGTTCGATTTTAAACAGCCCTACATAGGCCGAGTTGGTTCGAATTTTCCAATTAACAAAGCAAACTAATTATATCGGGTTTTTAAATCTATAAACCAAACCAAATAAATAAAAGTGAGGTTTTCAATTTCGGATTTTCTTGGGTTTTTAGATTTTTTTTTTCCAGTAAATTATTCATAGCACAAAACATATAACTTGTGCTCCAAATATTTCTTTGGTCCTAGTTGGATACAACTATACAAGGTGTTACTCTAGAAAATAATATAAAATAATATGAGATGATGATATTATACTAAAATATTCAAAAATAAAGATAATAAAGTCGCTTAAAATAAAATTTTACTAATTAATAAGGCATAATGAAAATGAACATAATCTAAAAGTTCTTACTCATGCTAAAATAGGTATGACTAATAAGTACTAAATATTAATTACATGACTAAACAATTAAGAAAAAAGTTATGCATTTTCATTGTCTAAAGCAATGCAAAAATTAAAAATAGATATCCAACACTATTATCATTCCTAGTATAAAATGAAATTTCTTTTGTTGGCATTATTATTGATTTGATTTTGCTTTGGGTTTTATTTGAGTTATTAACACTTATGGGCTATAAAACATATTTGAGTATCCAAAAATTTGAAGTGCAAGCTTGAAATTATACATTAAAATAGATAACTATGAAAAATTTTAAAAAATATTTATAAAATTACATTACAATAAAAAAATTGTATGCATAATATATTTTAAAACTTGTATACATGTAATCTCGGGTTGGTTTGATTTTAATTTAATTTTTTTAGTTAAACCAAACCAATCCAATTATGATCGTATTTTTCTTTAACACCAAACTAAATCAAACTAAACCATAATCGATTTTTTTTCTGATTTGACTCGAATTATTGACCCCTATTAACAATATATTACACTTTCAGTGTCTCTTGACCTTTTATAGAGGATTGCTTCCCTTTTTTTTAAAGATTACCTATTAATGTATGTGTTAAAAATTACATGTAATTGCCTTTTAAATGGCATGATGGTGAATTTTTTTGGAGTGCCAAATACATAGAACTATACTCTAATTTAAATATCTTTTACACCTTGCATGGAACTTTAAACTCAAAAAAGAAAACAAGAAAAAAAGGAAGTGACGCGATCCCCACGGGACACAATACAAAAACAAGAGAGAAGCTCTCCTATTTTCATCTTCAACAATATCTATCAACTGATTCTTAATTACAAACCACCCATTTCCCAACACACCCCCACAAGAACCTTTACAAGAAATTCAGAAAAGGTGACCAAAAAAGAATGCCGACTCTGAATCTGTTTACAAATGTACCAGTAGATGCAGTGATAGCTTCTGATATTCTCAAAGATGCTACTAAAGCTGTTGCCAAAATCATTGGCAAACCCGAGTCAGTTAAGTCCCTCAATTTTTTCCATCAGTGTCAGTGGCATGTTTTCATATTTTACATTGACCGTTACTTGCTTGACGAAATTCCCCTGACAAAAAGTTTATCAACTTCGTTTACTGAAAAGACGGGCATCGCTTTGCTGGTAATTATAAGTCATCTTCACTTCTAATTGGTAGGTTAGGAATTCGAGTCGGGAAGTTAAGTGAGATTGAAATGAGACTGGTTTAGTCGTAGGTCCAGAATTGGGGTCGTGAGAAATTAACAGAGGTTTTTGAGTCATGTGGAGGTTAAGTGGGAAAAAATAAATAAAACTGGTGTTTAGGTCAGCTTGTACACAACTTAAATTATTTGGGTACCTGCTACCTGCTACCTCCCATCAGTACAGCTACCGACGAGCTACTGTCAAGGCTAAGCAGAAGGGAAGAAATCACCCGGTGTTTTTTGCCTCCGCTAGAATTTGAACTGAGACCTTATTGTTTTGCTCTCTTTCGCTGCATTGACCACAAGGCCACACCCTTATGTGCTTAAATGGGAACATGTTTAGAAATGGGGTAAAAAGAAAAAGAAAACATAAGAACTTTTACCTGGGTTTACCAATTCTCTGTGTTTCTGTTACATTCTGAATTTTGGAACTCCATTCTAAACCAGTGAACCCAAGCAAATGAAGAAGATGAAACAGAAAATTGCTAAAGCTAAGTAAAACTAAGCTAACTTATCTCTACTTGTTCTTTTCGGCAGTATGTGATGATCTTGTTGAATGGAGGAGTTCCTATTGCATTTGCTGGTACTGAAGCTCCTGCTGCGTACGGTGAATTAATTTCCATTGGGAGTCTTGGACCTGGTGTGAATGGAAAACTCAGTTCAACCATTGCCGAGATTCTTCAGACAAAGCTGTCAATAGACAGCAACAGATTTTATATTAAGTTTTATGATTCTCCGGTAAGTCTTTATAAGAACAAAGAGAGATATGGCCTCTTTGTCTTCCCCCTATCCCAACCCCTCCTTGGGCCACTGTAGGAGACCGACAAGTTGGTCTTAATTAGGATATGCGTAATGCACTATCCTTTGTATTGAACAACTAAAAGAATCATCTACTGCTTCCTATTATACGCCTGGACTCACAGAACCAATTCAATCAACCCTGGCAAAGTTTAGACCTTGTTTGTGTTTTTTGCATGTATCGAGCCTATTGTATGTTGTGTAATTGTAAGGATCACTCTAGATACGTTGAAGTAGCTGTAAAGTTTGTTCCTTAGATGAAATCTGTGGAGAAGAACTACTGAAAGTTAACCATCTTGAAAACAACTTTCGCTATTGTTAGATGATGTTGCATAAAACTTTTTTGAAGTGATGTCCTTCCTTTTATGACTCCCGTACAGCATTAGTTTCCTAAGTTACTGTTTCAGCTGGAATTTGATTTTTATGCAGTCCTGCTCAGAACTGACTGGTTTAAATGTCCTGTTTTGGATGCTCCGATTTTCCTATTGTCCTATTGGAATTGGCTCTATTTCAATGGAATCTAATCATCCGAACATAATGAATAGACATTGTGCTTATAACCTACTTTTTGGTTGCATTGTTTATGCTTAACTGGCACAAAATTGAGTTATTGCTGCATTTTCTGCTTAGATATTGCATTTTCATTTCATACTTTTTTATGTGTGACCATGTTTACATCAATGTAAAGTTATGTTAGGGCAATATCTGAACCGGAATTCCTTTTCTTTGTGTGCAGCGCCAATATTTTGGGTTCAATGGCTCAACTTTTTGACGGCCCTGCTTAAAACTAGCTGCTCTGGAATGGTAGAAGAGCACATTTAAGCTGGCTTAAGACTCCATCTGCACTCGACTGTGAGTGTTTCATGGAAAAAGAAAACCTTTGTGACATGTTTAACGGTTATACTTTTGTACGTGATTGGGGGATTGTAGCTAGAAATATAAAGTTTTAAGGCATGTTGCAGCATTAACAATTGCCCAGCATAGGAGTAATTTTCCAATTTTAGTTTCTATAATCTTCTATAAATTGAAATATTTCTTAGTAGATTTTGTTATATTTTTAAAGTTATAGAAGTACAAACCTATCAGTTTATATATGTATAAATTGAATAAGTTGAAGAAAGAAAAAGAAAAATTGGCCTACAGACAATAGGCATAAAGTTGTGCATTCAATAAGTACCTGTAGACATCAACTTTAAATTTTTAGGATCAATTACTTGGACCTCCTGACAATCATTTTGAAGTAATTTTATTTATTTTATATATTTATGAAATGGCAGAAACCAATTGCCAGTTCTTCCCGACTACTGGTTGCAGTAGGAAACTGAACTTCCTTTATAATTAGTTCTTCTCTTTTGTTGTGTATTGCCTCCTTATGCGAGGGATCAGACTGATTTCTTGCTGCTGCTAACTGGCTATATCGAGTTCGTGACAGGCCATGTTTTCTATCAGCATCCTATCAATTAAAGAACTCTCCCAACAGTTCATTTTTCTCCAGGTCACTATCTTCGCGGCCATTGGTGGAGGATCGATAGTGGGGAGTTCTTCTCTATGTACATCAAAAGTAATAAGAGATTGATTATTTTTTATTTTTTTTGGTGTACATAAAAAACACTACGAGATTGATCTCTCTTGTTGCCAAACTTCCAAAAAATTACCCCCTCATTAAAGTAACTTTGACCGCAGACTAAGGAAAACTCAAGCTCCGGGTCATATTCCGAAACAATTTTCTCCCTCCATTTCCATGTCGATTTTGAACTTGTCTCCAGAATGAGGATCTCATAGACTAGTCGATACTCCTTCTTGATCTTGTTTATATCAAGACTGGAACTAACTTTAAGCAATTTGTACAAATTATCTATTGGATCAAAACCAAGTGAATACCTAATTCCACGACCTTCAAGGTCTAAACTTGAAGAGGGAAGCTCCATAATCTCACTAGTAAATATATTAAATAGTGAAACTCGATGGCCTGTGTAAAGGCAAGCAAGTCCATTTAACTCTGGAATAATATTTTCATAACCATGATAGGGCATACTTAATCGTTGAAGAAATGTTTCTTGCACAACACAAATAAAGGCGGCGGGGTGCACTAAAGTCCCTCAATGTGCGGGGTCGGATCCGGGGAAGGGCGGGACCACAAGGGTCTATCGTACGCAGCCTTATAACTCTGTATTTTTGCAATAGATTGTTTCCACGGTTCGAACCGGTTACTTCCTACTTACATGGCAACAACTCTACCAGTTATGCCAATACTCCCCTTCAAAACACAAAATAGAAACGAATTCAACATATAAGCAGTCAGTTAACATATACTCATGTGTATGCCAGATTCTAAGATTTACAGTTAGTCAATGGGTTACTAGCTTCTTCCGAATCTTCCATCCCCAAGCTCAAAATTAATAATACTCTTGAGATAAATATATTTTGAAAATAATGAATATGGTGCTTTTACATGTTAGAGATATGTTTCGATGAGAACAGTGGCACAACCAGAAATATGAATAAGGGGATTCATATTTTAAATTTAAACTTATAGCCTAAAGCAAAATTTTAAACTCTCTTTCTAAACTAGTTCGTCTTTCCTTATGTCAAGAGGATTCTATGGTTTATATACAACCAAAAAAGTTTCTCTTTGACCTATTTACGCATTATAATTTTAATTCCGGCACATTGAATGCCCTTGCGAAATGTTCATCTTATATATATATATATATATATATATATATATATATATATATATATATGTATGTATGTATGTATGTATATATATTGTTGTGTATGTATAAAGAGATGCACTCGCTGTCTTTAAATCTTGAATTTGCTCGTGTTGCAACGAGTTTGTATGGGTCAAAATCCATCTTTAGTCGAAATGGTATTAGTAAAACATTCCCGGGACGCCACGTGCAGAAGTAATCTAATTATCAGCGAAGGCCGCCATCGAAGATCAGCTAGACTGAAGTCGAGGAGTTGTCATCGAGGCCGAGGTCGAGCACCCTTAACAGAGTTATAAAGGCTAGTTTTAAGACAAGACATAAAAGAGAATATTCTAGTGGATATCCACTGCACTTGTACTATTAGGGTTTTTAGGAACATATAAATAGAAAGAGATACAATGATAGGAGACATGTGATATTCTTTTGTAAAAATACAGTTTGACTTTAGAGAGAGTCGGATTCCATTGCAAACACACAAACATCACCTTTTCACTAAGATTCTTGTCCACACTTTTCCACTAGATCCGAGAATAACTCAGATATTCAAAGGATTGTCCATCACTCATCCTTATTAGAAAGAACATTCACTGATTTCATCCTTTCTTGGGTGACTCATTCATTTTATTTACTTAAATAACATTTATTGCTATTCATCAATATTTAATGCTACATTATTGCCCTTGATTTCTTGGGTATTGATTGTATGCTGCCGCTGCTAACAAAATATACCTACGTAGTATTTATTGCACTTTTGAGCACTCCAACTTTGGGATATTATTGTTAGCTAAGATTAACCCTCGTTTGTATAAATTTAATTAGTTGAACCAAGGTCTATATTTTTTGGTCAAACAATTTGGCGCCGTCTGTGGGGATTTCTAGTTAAATTTTTAGTTCCTCTGGATCTAGAATTGACACAAGTCACTAACGTCAGAAACCTCGAGATCTCCTTTCTTTGTGCATACAAAACCCTACATGACAGGTAACCAAGGAGAAAGGACAATAATAACAAATGACTTCCCAACCAACCTCATGAATGTCATCAACGAAAGCTGTGAAATAATAGGTGAGGACACGATGCCCAACGCATCCACGAGGAAAAGGAGATCGCCTCCCCCACACTGCAGCATAACAAAACCCAGCGGAAAAGGGGCCTCCGCGTTTGCAGGAGAAGGGACGCCCCCAGCTGTGAAAAAACTCCTCAAAGCATGGTTGACCGACACACTAGCGAGCGTCCTCAACAAACCCGCTCCAGGCATGACAGCAGAAACTGCAGGAGCTTGCATGATACAACAAACAGATGAACAGTGCAACCGACCAAACCCTACAACGACAGGTATAACTCACAATATTACTAACAGTGCAGGTGACAGCGCCCTCGCTACCATGCTAAAGAGGATGGAAGAAATGGAGAATGAAAACAAGGCACTCCGAGACCAGATGAAAGAACACCAAGAACGAGTTGACAAGATACCGGGCGCTCCTAAGCTGCTGCCAAAAAAGGACGTCGGTAGGTTCGTCGAACAGCCGTATAGCGATGACGCAGCCCCAGATGCTAGACCAAAGACTTTTTAAATGCCGCCCTACCTCAGGATATACGACAGAACGATCGATCCTGAGGATCATATGACCCACTACGTCACCACCGTGAAAGGAAACGACCTTGCCAAGGAACAAATGTTCTCTATTTTGCTGAAGAAGTTTGGTGAAACCCTTATGGGAGGGTCATTAAGATGGTATTCATACCTACTGGCCCGCTCCATAGAAACTTTCGAGGAAATGGCTGATAAGTTCGTAACCGCCCATGCAGGAGCCAAGAAGGTCGAAGCAAGAGTAGACGACATATTCGCTATTAAGCAGTCCTTGGGAGAGGGACTGAGGGACTTCCTCGCCCGGTTCAACAGAGTAAGGATGACTCTATCGAACGTATCCGAAAGATGGCAGTCGTAGCTTTCCAGAACGGGCTGAGTACAGATGGTTCAAGAGCAACTAGAAAACTGTTGAGCCAATTGATGAAGTATCCTCCAACCACTTGGGATGAAATCCATAATGCTTACTGTGCTGAGGTCCGAGAAGACGAGGACGGCCTCAATAGACCAACTCACCGGTTAACCTCTATACAAGCCGAATCCAGAAAAGAACAAAGAGGTAGCACCAGAAGAGGTCACCCGGTTCCGCGACCCAATAGGGAACGACACCAACCATACGTTAGGATGGCTGTATACCCCCACTATGAAGAAGGTCCATCCCGGCCAAGGACGGGAACTCACCACAACGAAAGAGGTATGCCTTCCTTATTATCTGCTCACAATTTTTGCGTGTCACCTACAGAAATAGTCTACGCTCTTGAGAAACTCGGAACAAAGGTAAAGTGCCCAACGAAGATGAGATCAGACCTGAACACCATAAAATCCGACGCCCTTTGTGAGTTCCACCAGGAACGTGGGCAAAAATTAGAAGATTGCATTGCCCTCATACAAGAAGTCGTAAACATGCTACGGCAAGGGCACCTCAAAGAGGTGTTAAGCGATAAGGGAAGAACCAACTTTTCCAGAGGACGTGAACATCAAGGCCTGCCAAAGCCGCCATCGCCAGCTCGAACTATCAACATGATCATCGGCGGTGGCGACGGCATTATCAACAACGTGAAGTTCACCACCACTCACAAGCTCAAGCGATCTATCACCCGCGAATGGTACAACGGACTCGAAGAAAGTATCATCTTCGACGAGTCAGATGCTGACGGTTTGATGTTTCCTCATAATGATGCCCTCGTTATTACTTTATGCATTTTAGATATTAATGTCAAATGCATCATGGTGGATGATGGAAATGGCACATGCATTATCCATCCCCGAGTCCTTACCCAAATGAGACTCGAGGATAAGATAGTGTCGCGCTGCATCACTAACCAATTTAAAATAATGCAGCTAAACGGACATCCAGGGAAATTACACTCCCCGTCTTAGCTGGCGGCGTGACTCTAGAGACGACATTCCACATCATGGACCAAGCTACTACGTACAACGCTATAGTGGGACGACCATGGATACATCCCATGAAAGCGATCCCCTCCAGCCTATACCTAGTAATTAAATTCCTAACACCATGGGGAATATTCAGCATACACGGTGAACAACGCACATCCCTGGAATGCTACCTCATTGCCTTGGACAACACGGCCACCCACCCAAAAAAAGACTAAGAAAAAACGGCATAGTAATCAACAGGGTCGAGGTCGAAGCAAGAAGAGACCGGGGACGTCATCATGGATCCCGACATGGTCGAGGCTGCAGGTTTGACCATAGAAGACCTCGGCCCCTTCAATTGGACCTCAACGACCATAGCAAGAAGGCCTACATCAGTTGCAAACTTGGGGAACCAGGTAAATTCAGTCAATTCTTAATAGCTAATGAAGATTTGTTTGCTTTTAGCCATGTAGATATGCCGGGCATCCCAAAGGAAATCGCCACACACAAATTAAACGTCGACACCCATTCCACCCCCTAGTAAGACATGTCAGGCGTACATTCAACTTTGCCATAATCGATGCAGTCCGCGAGGAGATAGAAAAACTGTTAAAGAACGGATCCATAAGGGAGTCAAAGTACCCCTAGTGATCGCCAACGTAGTGATGGTCAAAAAGAAAAATGGGAAATAGAGGATGTGCATGGATTTCACATACTTGAACAAAGCATGTCCGAAGGATTCGTTCCCATTACCCTATATCAACCAACCCATTGATGCAATAGCCAGGCACGAACTATTGAGTTTCTTGGACGCTTACTCAGGCTATAACCAAATTCTTATGGAGGAAGAAGATCAGGAGAAGACCACGTTTCATCACCCACCAAGGAACGTATTACTATAGGGTCATGCCGTTTGGACTGAAGAGTGTGGGGGCTACTTATCAAAGATTGGTAACTAAGATGTTCAAAGACCAGCTCGGTAAGACCATTGAGGTATATATAGATGACATGTTGGTCAAGTCCGAAAGGGAAGAGGATCACATTGATCATTTGAAAGAAACTTTCGACATACTCAAACGGTATGGACTGAAGCTGAACCCGTAGAAATGCGCGTTGGCATAGCCTCGGGAAAGCTCTTGGATTTTCTGGTGTTGAAGCGAGGGATCGAGGTCAATCTAGACCAAATCAAAGTATCTAGGGGATAATGAAAATATTAACCACCAAAAAGCAAGCCCAAAGGTTGACTAGTCGAATCGCCGCCCTATCACGGTTTATCTCACTGTCGTCAGATAGATGCCACAAATTTTTTGGCGTACTCAAGAAGGACAACAACCTCGAATGGACTCCCAAGTGCGTCCAGGATCTGCAAGAACTGAAGGCATACCTATTATCACCGCCCCTTCTTTCAAAACCCGAACCGGGGGAGAAACTCCTCGTCTATCTAGCCATCTCCGAGGTAGCGATAAGCGCAGTCTTGATCCGTAAAAATAAAGGTACGCAATCTCCCATCTATTACATAATCAAAACACTCGTCAATGCCGAGATGAGGTACCCGCACCTCGAAAAATTGGCTCTGGCCTTGGTCGTAGCTTCACGAAAGCTTAGACCCTATTTCTAATGCTACTCCATCTCGATCGTCACAACATTTTCCCCTGAGGAGCACTTTGCATAAACCTGAGATATCGAGAAGGCTGACCAAATGGCCATCAAGCTAACCGAACACGATATCACATACCAGCTGCGAACAACGATAAAGTCACAAGTGCTCGTCAACATTGTCGCTGCCGACTTCAGTGCAAAAATAATGCCTGAAGTCAAAAAGGAAGCCGTCCAAGCTTCCCTCCAAATACAAGACCTCTGGGTCCTATATATCGATGGCGCATCCAACGCATCAGGGTCCAGACTAGGACTCGTACTCGAGGTCCCTACAGGAGAAGTAATTCGCCAGTCCATAAAGTGCCCGAATATGACTAACAATGAGGCCGTAATTGCAGGATTGGGTCTAGCACTCAAGTATGGGGCGCAATGGTTCAAACTCCGCTGTGACTCCCAACTCCTGGTCAACCAAATCAAAGGGACTTTCCAAATCAAGGAACAAAGGTTGCAAAAATACCAGACCAAAATCTGCAAGCTACTGCTTGAGTTCGACGAATGCCAGTTCGATCAGATCCCACGAGCGCAAAATGCCGAAGCAGATGGCCTCGCCAAACTGGCAGCAGCTACTGAAAGCATCACAACCGGAGATAAAAACCTAGTCCATCTCCTCAACTCATCACTAGACCAAATCGAGGTAAAAACCATAAACTTAACTTGGGACTGGTGCAATCATATTATCGCATATTTGCAGGACATCACACTCCCAGGCGACAAAAAGGAAGTCAAGAAACTAAGAATGCAGGCGGCCAGATAAGTTTCTTCCATAGCGACCTATACAAGAGAACTTACGGCGGCCCGAACCAAACTCAGTGCGTTCTCGAACAAGTCCATGAAGGCTATTGCGGTGCTCACTTCGGAAATCAAGCACTAGTTAGATGCCTCATACGGGCGAGATACTATTGGTCCACCATGAAAAAGGATGCTGCAAACTTTGTGAGGAAATGCGAACAATACCAAAAGTATGCCCCAATGATTCACCAAGCAGGCGAACACCTCCACTCAATCACCTCTCTTTGGCTATTCATCAAATAAGGAATGGACATCGTGGGCCCCCTCCCAGCGAAGCAAGGTAATATACGATTCCTTTTGATTTAACTGACTATTTCTCTAAATGGGTGAAAGCAAGAGCATTCGCCCAAATACGGGAACATGAGGTAATCACCTTTATATGGATAAACATCATTTGCCGATTTGGCATACTCAAGGAAATCAGTTGTGACAACGACCCTAGTTCACAGGAAAGAAAATCGCTGAGTTCTTCAAGAAATGGCATATCAAGAGGATACTCTCAACCCCATATCACCCAGCGGGTAACGGGCAAGCAGAATCCTCCAATAAGTCCATATTAAATATCATAAAGAAAAAGCTCGAAGAGGCCAAGGGACTATGGCCAGAAATACTACCAGAAGTATTATGGGCCTACTGAACAACTCCGAAGATGAACACAAGAGAGACGGCTTACTCTTTGGTCTTTGGGACCGAGGTAGTAATACCAGTCGAGGTTGGAGAACCCAGTCTAAGGTACTCCCACGAAAGCGATACGAGTAATAATGAGAGCAGAATACAGGAACTCGACGAACGAAGAGATATGGCATACATAAGAATGGTCGCTTAAAAACAACAACCGGAACGCTATTACAACAAGAAAGCAAAGGTCCGTCCACTTAAAGTCGAGGACTACGTATTGAAATCCAAAACTCAAGCGAGCAAAGACACCTGGGAAGGCAAGCTGGGAACGAATTGGGATGGTCCATACAAAATCATAGCCAAAGTGAACAAGGGTTCACTCTAACTAGAGTATGGAAGGAAAGCTACTACCAAACAACTGGAACATCAGCCACGTCAAATACTTCAAGTTTTGATAGAAAAAACATCTCCCAAGTCGTACTCTTTTTCCCTCACTTGATTTTTGCCCATTTGGGTTTTCTCAAAGAGGTTTTTAACGAGGTGGCGAAGGGAACACTTCAAGTCAAAGTACGCGAGGGTTGGATCGTTGTTACTATTTCATTGCCTGACTTCTCAATACTCTCCAAGTCAACCAATAAAGGGACTAGGTAAACTGAGACTAGGATTGGAATGCCAGCCAATACCCAAAATCTATAATTTTCTCCAAGTACGTAACCAAAGCAAAAATGTCAAAGCAATAAGAAACTTACATTTATCAGGAAATTTTTCGTATTAAGGTTACGTTTGACCTCACTCGAACAAACACCTATCGGTCATCGGCCGTGATTTAATGAAAGGTTATGTTCGACTAAGCTCGAAAAAACACCTACCGGCCATCGATCGTGATTTAACGAAAGGTTATGTTTGACTAAGCTCAAACAAATACCGACCGGCTCTTGGCTGCAATTTAACGAATGGTTATGTTAGACAAAGCTCGAACAAATACCTACCGGCCCTCGGCCGCAATTTAACGAAAGGTTATGTGCGACTAAGCTCGAACAAACACCTATCGGCCCTTGACCGCGATTTAACGAAAGGTCATGTTCGACTAAGGTTGCAATTTATCGAACATGACCTCTATCGGAGGTTGCAATTTAATGAAAGGTTATGTTCGACCTCACTTGAACAAACACCTATCGGCCCTCGGCCACATCTCTACAAAGAAACACACGCGACCTATGAATATTCGGCTCCAAGGCAAAGACCAGCTAAAAGACAACAACAATAAGAAGGACAAAAGCGAAATGCGCAAACAATATAAGCAAATAACATACAAGACAGAAAACAAACCACAAGAAGGAAAAAAGATGCAAGAAACAACTTTGATATTTCATACTTAAACTGTTTACAAAGGCTCGTGAAGACGCCAACAAAAATACACAAAAAAGTCAAGAAGAAAACCATTGGTCGTCGCCATCACGACCTTCATTTCTCTCGCCAACTTGTTCCTCAATGGTGTCGCCACCCTGACCATCGATACCCTCACCATCTCGATCAGCCTCGCTAACGCCACTTTCGCCCTCAGGATAAGCGGTACCGTACCAAGCATTCTCCTCAAGCCGGTCTGCACCCTCGTCCCTCTCCTCCTCATCGGCCTCAGGCTTAGTGGGATCATATCCACAAAAGACTCGAGCTTCACGAGCCTTAACACGAACATCTTTGAGGGCAGCCTCAGAAATGGATGTCGCCGCATGCAAATCTTGAAAGGCATCTAACTGGGCCTCGGCATGAATCTATTCCTCATATAACTCCCAATTGGGAAAATCAGAAGTGTGGGAAGAGGATGTGCAAGTAATTGGGCATTCTCAGCCTCCAAACGGCTACTCGATCATGAAGAACAAAGTTATCTTTCTCCAGCTCTCCGATCCTCTCCTAAAGTCAATCTTTCTTAGCTCTTGTCGTTGATTGATCGTTCTCCCGCTCAGCTCAGAGAGTCCTATTCGCCAACTCAAGCATCTCCTTCTTTCTCCGATCATCCAAGTGAGAGCACTCTGCCTTTTCAAGCTCCTTTTACTTCTCGGTGATCTCGTTACTGAGGGCCTCCATCTGAAGTCGACACTCTTCTAACTGCCCCGCAACTCGACCACTTGACCTTGAAGGTCACTGCATTGGGCCTCTACGCCCCTGTTGACCTCAAGATCCTCTTCCCTACTCCTCAACGTCCCCTCGAGGACGCTACATTTCTTGAAGGCCTTCACCAACTCATCATCTTTCTCCTTCAACCCGTTTCGAAGGGCCTGCATATCGCTGCCTTCGCAGAATTGCATGCGGAGATCTCAATACTTGCCGCAATACTCAAAATACTTGTCTTTCAATTTCACAAAGATCTCTTTACACCTCTTCTCCCTCCGGGCGCTCTCGATCTCCAAAATCACCGTCTGTAATCATAAAAAGGAAAGAGAAGAAAGAAGTCAGAACGAAAGATGCCCTAAAAAAATAAAATTAAAAAGAGAAAAGGTCAAAGCACAAACACTCACCCTAAGAGCAAGCCAGCAATGCTCCTCGACAAAACACCATAATCTATCTTTTTAAGGGTCTTACCCTCTATCTCGGAACAAAGAGGACCGAGGGTAGGGACTACGTCCTCGTTATTCTTCAATAGATCATGGATAAGCCCTTCCTCCATCATCCTCAGGTCGTATGCATTAACGTCAGAACCTGACTCATCCTCAGCGATGCCTTTGCCCTTCTCATTGGCCGGTAAGGGGGTATCTGCAGTTGTTCCAGAGGTCGATGCCTCCTCTTGCCGTGAAGTGTCAAGGACATCAGCAATCATCCCTTCAGTCTCCATCACCGCAGAAGGAAGAGACATATCCACATTGTCTCCCACTAACCTCGGAACCTCGAAACTCGGTTCAATATCATCTCTCACAAGAATGGCCGTTGTCTCACGCAGCGAAAAATAGCTTTCTATCGCATCAATGGCCCGGGTGACTCCGTCACCAACCACCATGAACCTCCTCTTTAGAGGATAGAGATCTCCATCACTAGGCAAAGTTTCGTCAACCTCGTCGATGAGAGAATATAGAGGAGAAACCGAAGTCTCCACGGCCTTCGGATGCAGCAACAGAGGGAATTGGAACAATGGTAGGATCAGCCACAATCGAAACATGGGCAGAAACTGAGGACGCAGTAGCCTTCTTCTTCTGGAACGAGGGCGTGAGAGCTCTCGAGCTTCTCGTAGACCCCCTAGACAAAGCTAAGAAAAAACAGGAAAAGGGAAAATTAACGAAGGAAAACGGGAAAAAAAAAGAATTAAAACACTAATAGTATAAAGGAAATGACTAGTCGAAGGGAGAGCGAGCCCAAACTTCTTGAAAAAACTTGGCCATTCACGAATCCCTACCATGTGAGGGAGGAGTTGCTCGACCCAGTTGGAAATATGAGCGTCCAAAGGAGGAGGCGGGGTCATCGCTGCAAAAAAAAATAAGGCGAGAAGTCAAAATCCAGGACCAAACACGAGAAAGAGACCAAAGCACTTACGAGTATAGTTCCAAGCCTCGGGAAAGTCATCGACATTGGTCATAACGTCCTTGGTCTTGATATAGGAGAAGTTGAACCAGAATTGACGACTGGCCTTGTCGTCCATCTTCACCACAGGCATTTGCCCCCTTGGTGGTAAAGGTTCAGCATCGTCCCCCTATAAAGGCTAGGAGCGAACAGATGTATTAAATGCCGCAATGTCAATTCGACCCCGACCAGCTCAGCAAACGTGGTGAGCATCTTTATGGCTTTGTAAGCATACGATGCGAGCTAAGCAGGGCAAACGCTGTAGTGACGACAAAATTCATCTGCCAGCGGAAGGAGGGGAAGAGAATAGCCGACTTGGAAGGGATAGGCGTAGAGGGCGCAATACCCAGGACGGTGGATCTGTTCCGTGTCCCTAGCGAGGAGCAACTCGATGTGATTGGGATGGCGACTTTAGCCTTAAGCTCCGCCAATTCCTTCACCATCATTGCTGACCGAAAGGCTCCAGGTTCGGCATCTGGTGATTTGGTAAAATAAAATCTGAAATCATGGTTGCATCTGATTATCTCCACCACCGACGGGAAGGTTCCATCCTCAACGGCGGCAGAAACACTCTCCTCATGGGAGGGAAACACCACTGCTTAGGGAGCAACACGACTCCCCTTGTCAGCCTCAGAAAGTACGTTAGACATGATTCAATGTAAAGAAGGAGAATAAAAAGCAAGAGGGAATGAGGAACGATGTAAGTCGTTAAAATAAAGAGTAGAAAGGATTCTGCGGAGAAGATGAAGGAGAAGCTATTGCTTAAAGAGAAGGAAGGGTTTGGAACATGTTTCAAAATCAACAAGCCTTCCCCTATTTATAAGGTTTAAGAAGCTTCAGAATCGAAATGGCGGGTCATGATTAGCACGGAGATCGAAATGACAGAGCCAATCAAGGGTCACACCTAAATCGATGTTGCTTCGGGAAACGGCGTCATTATGACGCATGATGTCAAGACGTCACTTCTTCTCTTGGACCAGATGGCTCCAACAAACTTCTCGGGTAATTCAAGAAATTCAAAATACGCAGATCTCAGAAGGCCACATAGCCCCGTCTCCATGACCTCGACCTCAGACTGCTCAATAAAATTGTATCATGAATGACATTGTACGCTCACCGACCTCGTCCGAGGAAATGACCTCAATAAGCGGAAGGACTAACTGTATGGGTCAAAATCCATCTTTAGTCAAAATGGTATTAGTAAAACATTCCTGGGATGCCACGCGTCGAAGTAATCTAATTATCAGTGAAGGCCGCGATCGAAAAGCCAACAAGACTGAAGTCGAGGAGTTGTCATCGAGGTTTAGGTTGAGCACCCTTGACAGAGTTATAACTGCTAGTTTTAAGAAAGGACACAAAAGAGAATATTTTAGTTGGATATTCTCTGCCCTTGTACTGTTAGGGTTTTTAGGAACATGTTCCCTATAAATAGAAAGAGACACAATGATAAGGGACATGTACACTTTGACTTTAGAGAGAGAGAGAGAATCGGATTTCATTGCAAGCACACAAATATCACCTTTTCACTACGATTCTTGTCCACACTTTTCCACTAGATCCGAGAATAACTCAGACATTCAAAGGATTGACCATCACTCATCATTGTCAGAAAGAACATTCACTGATTCCATCATTTCTTGGGTGACTCATTCATTCTATTCACATTAATGTCATTTATCGCTATTCATCAATATTTAATGCTACGTTATTGCCTTTGATTTCTTGAGTATTGATTGTATGTTGCCGCTGCTACCAAAATATACCTATGTAGTATTTATTGCACTTTTGAGAACTTCAACTTTGGGATATTATTATTAGTTAAGATTAACCCTCATTTGTATAAATTTAATTAGTTGAACCAAGATCTATATTTTTTGGCCAAACAGAGTCATCTTCAGCCTGTATCTATGCGTAAAAGGGGTCTATATCCATGGAATCCGTCGGGAGGATTCGATTGAGGAGTATGCAGCCAGATGGGCCGATGTGATTTCATGAATTCAGACTGGAGAATCATTGAGGACCAAGATTTTGATACACACTTAAATATGTCCAAAGCCTTATTGTCTAGACAATAGAACATTGAAACACAATTTGAGATGGAATTTCTTTACAAAATTTCTCCATCTTTTTCTTTTTAACGTGCATGGCCGTGCGGTTCTTTTGAATATGGTTTCAAGTACTCTAGCTATATTGAAGTTTTGTGTCTTCTCTTCGTGTAGAGGAAAATTTTACGTGACTTGGATTCTAGGAGAGTCTTTAAGGGTGGCGACTTTACTTCTGGTGGCAAATTCATATAGAGTGGGAGATTTAATCTATTCTTTTTAAACTTTTCTTTTAAAAGAAAAGGAAGGGTTAGATTATAAGGAACGCGTTACTATTTTAAGAATCAAAGTTAATTCTAATAGATTTATTGGAGCGAGCAAAAGCAATAAAGCAAAGAAGTTAAAGAATGCTCCAAGTGCGTTAACATAAATATGCAGGACTCCCCTGTGCTGGGATGAAGTAAAGGAGACAGAGTCTTGGGCCAGAGATTGTACAAGAGACATCTTCCGCTTGGTACATGATTACCTTGAATATTTATTCCTTTAAGTTCATATTTTATACCACTGTAATCAAACTCATTGGATATGGTCCTTTTTTCTTCTACCATCGAGAGTTGTACGGGTAAGGAGGTGAGCTCTAAGGATATACACATATATAGGTCTCACTCACCACACACATACTATATGTGTAATGCTAACACTCTGATCTAGATATTCGCTCCAGACTATATACCTTATTTATGATCTTCTTACAATCATCGCACTATTCTATAATTAATCATATTATTTATGCTAAAAATAGCCTTCATAGATCTCTATGATCCACCTCTACGAGCGTACTGATAGCTGCTACCCATTGTAGAAATATATAGTCAGCCTACGCATTCGGTATTAACTACCTAAGGCACCAAAAACAATGGGGAAAAAAGATGTCACACAAAAATAGACAATTGTTAAGCCATTTAATTTGCAAATATGACCTTTCCCAAACTTGGCCAAGAACACCAATTTATAGTAAAAACAATTGCAACAAGAAAAATCAAAATTTGTTGTAAATAATGGAGTATTGTATTGTGAATGTTCATGAATTTTGTTTGAACAGGTTTGGCAAGGATAGTTTTTTAGAAGCAGAAAGGTAGAAGTATTTTTAAACACTTCTTGTCTTAGTTGGTTTGAATAATTTGAGGAAAGTTTTGGAAGAAAATCATAATTTGGCTATAATATTAAATAGTTAAAGATGGGCACTTGGGCACCCCGAAATTAATCAAATTTTAGTCATCTTTTTAATTAGTATTTTATTTTAAAGAAACATTTTTATTTTACTAAAATAGTTTTAGCATATTTAAATTTAAAGGAGATGACTTTTGAGTTTTAAAAGGTGCCTATTAGGAGTGTACAAAGAAAACCGATAAATACCAATAAATCGATAATCTGAGTCAAATCGGAAAAAAAAATCTGATTGTGATTTGGTTTGAATTGATTTGGTATTGAAAAAATACCGACCATAATTGCTTTGATTTGATTTTAACTAAAAATGATCAAACAAAACCAAACAAACTCGATAGTATAGTTGTACAATTTTTAAAAGTGTTTTATACATATAAATATTTATTGTAATGTAATTTATAAATATTTCTTAAACTTTTTCACAGTTTTATCTTTTAACGTATTATTTCGAGTTTGGACTTAAAATTCTTGGTAAATACATTTTATAGCCCATAAAATATAGTAACTCAAAGAAAGTTCAAATCAATACTAATGCTAACAAAAGAAATTCAATTCAACACTAGGAATGATGATAGTGTTGGATATCTCTTTTTTAGTTTTACATTGTTTTATAATGAAAATGCATAACTGTTTATCTTTTTCTTCGGTGCTTAGTTATGTAATTAATAGTACTTATTAGCTAGACTTATTTCGGAAAAGGGCCAAATATACCCATTTACTATGAGAAGAGGTTTTAATATACCCCTCATTATACTTTGGGTCCAAATATACCCCTGCCATAATATTATTGATTTAAATATACCCCTCTTTTTGTCCAATGTAGACATCCAATCATATGTGGCACTGACATTTGATGAGGTGGATGCCATGTGACATGTCACCTCAGCTACCCTAACCCATTTTACTCCTCCCTTCTATTTTTCTTTCACTACTAAAATTTTCTTCTCCCTCCACCATCAGATTTTAGTCCCCTCCACTAAAACATCCCAAATCTTCTTCAATACTGCATATTCTTCCTCTTCAGAAACATAGTCCTAAAAAAACAAGTTCAATTAGTGCATATAAAGATAATAGAAGTCATCCAACAGAAGAATATTTCACATACTGATAAACACATTATTATTATGTGAAAACATTCCTCTTTGACTTAAAGAAAGAATTATTCGTACCTTCTTCAAAGCCTTGAGAACAAGCAATATGTAATCTGTAACGATCCGACTAGTCATTTTGAGAATTAGCATCCATTCGGTGGCTTAAGATATCAAGCAGTATCATATATGTATTATGACTTGCGTGTGTGGTAGAGTTCAGAATTCAGATGATTGGGGATTGAGTTGGAAGAAGAATTCTTTCTTTAGAAGCTTAAGCGGTAAGAGTTGACCAGAGTTTGACTTTTATGTAGACGACTCCAGAATGGTATTTTGATGATTTCAATAACTTTGTATGGTGATTTTGGACTCAGACACATGTCCGGATTTGATTTGGAGGTCAGTAGGTTAATTTGATGCGTTTTAGCGAAAATTAAAAAATTGAAGATTTGGAAGGTTGAGAGATTTGACTGGAAATTGAATTTGTGGATATCGGGCTCGAATTTGCGATTTTGAGAGTTGGAATATCTCTGTAATGTCATTTAGGACTTGCATGCAAAGTTTGACATTATTCGGGGTTGATTTGATATGATTTGGCGCAAGTTATAGAAGTTGAAAGTTCATAAGTTCATTAAGTTCGATTGAGGCGCGATTCGTGGTTTTCATGTTGTTTGATGTGATTTGAGGCCTCGAGCGAGTCTGCACTGTGTTATGGAACTTGTTGGTATGATCAGATGGGATCACACGGGACTCAGGTGTGTTTCAGATGGGCTACGGGCCATTTTCTCATGTTTTGGATTGTTGATCTCATATCTGGTGTTCCCTTATAAACGATCGCGAGGTTCAAGCCATGTTCGCGTAGCATGTTCATATGGCTGGCAGATTTTCTTCTTTGCGTTCGCAGTGAAGAGGTCGCGATCGCGTGCCTTTGGGAAGCTACCTCATTGCGTTTGCGTATTGTGGTCGTGATTGCATTGTGAGTGACCAGGCTGGGGGAGGCCATGAGTGTTAGCCTTCGTGTTCGCGGAGTGTCATCACGTCTGCGTTGCTTTAGGGCTTTGGTTCATCGCGTTCGCGTAGCACATCCTTGGCAGCTATTGATTTTCTCTTCATGATCGCATAAGAATTTCCACGATCGCGATGCATGTTACCTGGGCAGAAATATAAAGAACTCTATTTCGAGTGTTTGGCCATTTTTATCATATCTTGAGTTGTAGACCTCGAATTTGAGCGATTTTTGAGGGGTTCTTCACGTGTTTTGGATTGGGGTAAGTGTCCTTTACCCGGATTTGATTTTACTTCATAATTTTATCTTTATTTTTATCATTAAATTAGTGGTTTGAGTTGGGAAAAATAGAAATTTTGTGAAAACTTTCAAAAATATAAAATGATAATTTGAAGGATGAATTGATGTCAGAATTAGATAAATTTGATATGGGTACTCGTATCGGAATGGGTGTTCGAATTTTATCGGGTTCCGAGGTGCGGGCCCGCGGTTGACTTTTTGGATTTTTTTAGTTTTCATTAAAGAACGAAGCTTTATTATCTAGAATTGTTTCCTATGATTTTTAATTATGATGTTAAGTATTTTTGCTAGATTTGAGTCGTCCGGATGTTGTTTCACACGAGAAGGTTATTTTAGAGTATCGTTCTAGCTTCTTTGAGGTAAGTACTTGCGTAACTTTGTGTAGGGGAACTACCCCTTAGGACTTGGGTAGTTTGTGCTATTTGTAACATGTGAAAGCTGTGTACGCGAGGTGACGCATATGTACTCGGGCTTATATGTGAAAATTGACCGGTTTAGACCATTAGGCATCTTTTATGCACTTATTTGGAATTGTTAGTTCATGTTATATCTCTTATTCGTCATGTCTACTATCACATGTTTTATTTGAAGTTGTCGTTACATGTCACATTCTTCACTTGTCAAGTTTTCTCTTATATGCTTTATTGGGAGTTGTTATTACTTTGTGTCATTGTGTGATTTCTTTTACTGTTGAGCTACTCTTAGTTGAAATTATCGTCACATGATATCCTTTGTTTCCGGGTTGCTCTCATGCATTTAGACGTAGTACTAGTTCATGTCATCTTTTTCACTGTTTGCCTAATTCATACACTAGAGTCCGAAGTTTGCCATTCCATGGAAGTACTATTACTATCGAGGTTATCCTTAAACATATTAATTGGAATTGAAGTTATCGAGAGTCATTAAAATATTCTAATTGAAGTTGTGCTTAAAAAGGGGTATTGTTCCTTGTTGAGTTACTTTTCCGTTCATTTTGTTGTTATTAAGATTCCATATACGTTACGTCGAGCCGTGAGCTAGTTTTTGTGAAAATATTGATATTGTTGAATCTTTGGAAAGGTTGTGGCCTACGGGCACTTGTGATACGAGTTGATATATTCTGTTGTTATGATGATAACACATGTGATTTGTTGTGTGGTTTGATTGTTGTTATGCGGAGTATAAGGGTGGCAATTCACCATTGTGTTATGCTGGACTATAAGGGTGGCATTTCACCGTTGTTGTTATGCGGGCATAAGGGTGGCATGTAACACCCTAAAGTTTTGACTAATATTTGCATTCTAGATTGAGCATCTTTATAATGAGGACAGATTTTACTTCGTACTTCCTAAACATGAATTTGACAATATATGAAAATTGCTTACTTTAGGTTGCGTTAATATTGACAAAGAAGTTCCATGGTGTTGCTACGTGTAACACTTAATATCATTTTGATGAATTGTTATGAAATACATTAGATATTTAAGGTTTTGGGCTGCCACCCTTTTTGTATTTATCCAAAGAAGAAAACTTTGTGCAACCACCTTTTGTTCATCCTTATCCAAAATATACTATCATCCTTGTGAGATATCCTTAAGGACCTCCTCTCATATTTCATTCCTTCATGCCAAAGAAATCCCCTACCTTCTCTCCTTCTTATCACATAAAACACTACATGATAACCATCATAAATTTTCATTAAACCAACCAGCCAAATTAGTTCTTGATGAAGCTCAAGTTGCTCCTCTCTTTTGTGGTAAGTTACTAACCCGTTTTTACACTAGACAGATATTAGTGTTTTTTCATATCTTCTCATGTAGAGCTCCATTTTAAATGATCCAAGCTAATAACTTTTATTCGGGCACCAAAACCTAGTTTTACTTGTATGTATCCAAAAGGGGATCATAAAGTACAAAGCAGGTGCTGCCCAGATTTTCTATTTTACAAATTCTCCCTGTACTACTGTTAGTATTTTTAGAATAACGTTTTGCACAAAACTAATATTGGGGTGATTCAAGAGTTTCTGAGTCCCTAATACATATATCTATGACTTTAGTGAAGACTACACAGTCTAGTTTGTCCGTTTAAAGCTTCAAAACTGAGCCATAATACAAGACAGTGATACTGTCCAGAATTTCTATTTCAAAAATTTAGGGTGATTTTCACCAATATCATGTTTAGTTTGACATGTGAAATCACTGAACTTATATAGATATTTGATTATGTACTTAAGGTATATATACCCTTGTAAAATCTAAGGGGAAGTGTTTGAGAAAGTGGACGGATTTGGTTGGTCTATGGTGTAGACGATTCGAACGTCCTCAAGTTGTGGTTGAACTGTTTTTTGGTAAAACACTAAGGTTTGTGTATATAGTTGAAGTTGTACTCTTTTTACTTGCTGAAATATTTTAAAATAACTTGAGTTTTTCTTTCCCTTGTCTTCAGTTAATATCGTTGTATTCGTGTTAATCATGTATTGCAAGATATTCGTTAACTCACCCACTTGTACAGATTGCTTGGTCATTTTGCATTCCTGTTGGGACTTTGTCCTTCTTGTGGCAGTGACTTTCTCACTCATCCCGGCATGCCTCTTGATCCGGATCTTTTTCCATCTTGACTTTGGATTTGTAGTTCATCTTAAATTATGGAACTTGTCTGTGTTAAGTACGAACTAGGAAGCCATTTCTAATATGGTTCTTGATTCTCTTGACTATTGGGTTTTGACCTTGCTTGATTTGGGGCTTCGGTCCATCTTGATATCTGATTATGCTTAGTGTGATGGCATGACGTACATATTGGGCGAAAAATGAATATTTGGCAAATTCTCTTGGATTGATAGTATATGCTTTCTTGATACTTGAATCTTGAATATTATTATTGATAGTTGGAAACACCTCAAGGTTTGATATCCGATACTTTTACTGTATATTTGTTCACTTGTTTTAAATTTATATTTCATTTGAGCTACCTATGACTGAAAAGGGGAATTGGAGAATTTAATGGCTCCAAGCCCAAAGTTCATACGCCACTAAGTTTTATGCTTAGCGATAGTTGTTTTTTATCGTAGGTAATGTACGAGATGAAATTTGAAGACGGCCTTATGAAGTAGTCTTTTGGAGTATTTATGGAGATCACATTTGCATATGCACCTTGGTTTTGTATAATTTTGGGACTTGTACATGATCTATATGTCACACTTATGTATGTTATTTTGGAGGCTTGTTGGATCTGAAGACCAAAATCTTATAACATGTAATTTGGTGACTTGTTTTGCTGTTTTAGGGTATGTTAATAGCTCAAGTCTTGTAATATCTGGAATTTACACTTTGTTTGGTAAAAACGTACAAAGGAGAAGACTAGTTTTCCTATTATACTCGCTAGTTTGAAATTCACGTACAATATCAACATCTAGTGATGTTTAACGAAAAGTATAATTTTGTTAGGAAGTTGCTTTAACATGTTGATTATTCGAGAAGGATTGTATCGCTTTATCTTGATATTTTGACATTGTATTTCATTTAAGAAATTTTATGAAGTATATTTTCAAAAACATAAATATTGCACCTTGAGACCTTTATTGCATGGGCCTATTTCCGCTACTAAATTATTGTGAATGTATTCTTAGATTAGTATCTTCTGAATGTTGTAAGTAGTAAATTAGTTTTGTTTCGTAAGTAGCACCCTCCCAAAGGGGTTGCTACAATTTTGGTATCAGAGCTTTAGGTTTGTGATTCTAGGACTATTATTGTGACTTGTTAGTGTACTTCTTTCTTTTTAACATGTTTTTTTGCGTGTATTGTGCATATGCATCATGTACATGTCCCTAATGCAATGTGATCTCCCTTATGTAGGAATTGAGTTACGGCCTCTTCTTCTAATAGACATATGGAAGCCGCTCATGAGGGTTCAGATAACTCTTATACCCAACCTCACTTACCGGAAGGGGTTGGAGAATATTTTTCTTACCTTAATTTTCCTCGTACCAGTGGATCTGAAGTGGAAATCAGGATGCAAGTGTTGGGCCACATTCTCATATGAGTCATAGCGCTCCTATTGTTGATCCTTCTTTTTAGCAAATGGCTAATTTCTTTCGTCACTTGGCTGGAACAATGTCCGACCATAATGAAATGAACTTTGAGAAAATGAGAAAAATGGGTGGAGTTGAGTTTGAAGGAACTGTTGATCTTATTGATGTTGAACAATGGCTTGAGCGCATAGAGAGAGTATTTGAGAAATTAGAGTGTTCGGAAGTTGCCAAATTTAAGTATGCCATCTCACTGTTACAAAGGGATGCTTATGACTCGTGAGTAAACACACCAAATGCCAAAGCAAAACCTCCGCTGCTTACTTGGGATGATTTTGTCAAAGAATTCCGCATGAAGTATGTCCCACCTGCTTATCGTGATGCGAAGAAAAATGAGTTTCTGGATTTTGGAGGAAAGGGGTATGTCTATTGCAGAATATCAGCAAAAGTTTCTCAGGCTTTCTCATTATGCTGGAGGTATTATAGATGATGAAAACGATAAGTGCAGGCGATTTGAAGATGGTTTGAATGATTCTATCCAAAAGTCTGTGGTGGTCCTGCAACATGAAAATTTTTCTAAACTAGTTACAGCTGCTCTTGCTTGGGAAAGAATTGAGAAGGAACAAGCTAGTAGAAATGAAAACAGGTTTAGAAAAGCTAATTCAGATTATAGCGGTCCCTCTAAATGGGGGAAGTTTGACAATTCCAAGACTGGTGGTGTTCATAGGTTAGCTCAACATAACCAAAGTAGATCAAATTTTTCTATTGCTAGCACCCCAAGCTATAGACAAGGCAAGATTCATATACCCACTTGTGCAGAGTGTGGAAAGAATCACTTTGGTACTTGCAGGAAAGTTTCTGGTGCTTGTTTTAATTATGGGAGCTGACACAGGGGTGATTTTTTTTTCGTCAGCACCACTGTATGGCAGTCAGCTCGCAGCCAACTTCAGCCCACAAGAACACCTGGTTTGATGCTTAGGTGCTAAATCAGAAAACAAGGGAAACAGGCACACAACGTTTACAGGCCGAAACGCCCAACTTTTATTTATCTCTCAGATAAATACAAAGAATCACGAGTTAGGAAAGCTTTTTACAACATGCTGCCTAAAGCCTTATTCAACTCCTATATTTATACAAATTCTGCCTCAGCAGGTATAATGCATTTACAAAGAAAAGCCTTTCTGCATGTGCCAGCTGTCCCACATGCAGCTAGCCCAGCTGCCAGGTGTGCCACGCACACTGCCCCAATGCCATGCCTGTTGCAGCAGCTTGTGCCAGTAATCATTTCCGTCAGAGCATGCCTTCTGTTGCTGTCAGCCTGCCATCATGAATTCCTGTCAGCCAGGTTCATGCCATTGCTTCTGCCAGTAACTTTGCCCAGCATGCCTTGTCAGCCATGCATTGACAACTGTCAAGTCATCTTGCCAGCTCACCCATCTGACTCAGCCTTGCCTTAACCCACGTTTTTGCCCATGTCAAGGGCCCATGCACATGCCCTTGCCATGGTCCTTTGCCTCTTCCGTCATGTCCGACTTTGGGGGTCTAACAGGAGCTTCGATTACAAAGTGAAGGATTGTCCTAATCCTAACCCTATTTCTTCTCCACGTACTGAAGGTTCAGTTGAAAAACCTATTGCCGCTCCTTCTCAAGGGAATAGAGATGCAAGATCTAGAAACACCCAAACTGCAGGTGTAGGCGGAGCTAATCAAGCTAGTTGGTCAAGAGCTACAGCACGAGCTTATGCTATGAGATATAGGGATGACCAAGATGGGGCAGACGTGGTTGTTGGTAAATTTGACTTATTTGGCTTATATGTTGTTACACTATTTGATCCTGGTTCTACACATTCCTATGTTTGCTCGTCACTTGTTTTTCCTGAAAATGTGAAATCCGTGAGACTTCATTGTGGTGTGCTTGTCAGAAGTCCTTTGGGCCATCAGGTTGTTTGTAATCAGATCTATCAAGGTTGTCCCTTCGAGATTCAAGATCTAGTCTTCCCTGCTGATCTGATTGAAATGTCTTTCCAAGACTATGATGTCATCATCGGTATGGATTGGATTCATAGATACCATGCACTAGTTGATTGTAGGTCAAATCGTGTGACCTTTAAAGCTCCTACATTTTCACATGTCATTATTCAAAGTGAATGATCATTGGCATCTAATATTATCTCTGCGGTTGTGGCAAGAAAGATGATTAGTCAGGGTTGTGAAGCTTATCTTGCTCATATAGTTGATACACACCTAGAAAGTTCAAGCCTTAAAGATATACCAGTCGTATATGAATTTCCTAATGTTTTCCCTGAAAATCTTCCTAGGTTGCCCCCGAAAAGAGAAGTTGAATTTCCTATAGAGGTTATTGCTGGAACTACTCCTATTTCTATAACTCCTTACCGAATGGCTCCAGCAGAATTTAAGGAGTTGAAAATCCAATAGCAAGAACTTCTT
The DNA here is from genome assembly GCA_002018475.1 of Nicotiana obtusifolia. NCBI lineage: Eukaryota > Viridiplantae > Streptophyta > Magnoliopsida > Solanales > Solanaceae > Nicotiana > Nicotiana obtusifolia. The sequence continues at coordinate 23,631 of MCJB01029781.1, read as the reverse complement.
GAGAAGGGTTTTATTCGCCCAAGTGTTTCTCCTTGGGGAGCTCCTGTTTTATTAGTGAAAAAGAAAGATGGCTCTCTTTGGCTATGTATTGATTACCGGCAGTTGAATAAGGTCACAATTAAGAACAGATATCCATTGCCTAGGATCAATGATTTATTTGACCAGCTAAAGGGTGGTCAATTTTCTCAAAAATTGACTTGAGGTCTGGGTATTACCAAGTGCGAGTAAGTGAGCAAGATGTTTATAAAATTGCTTTTAGGACTCGGTATGGTCATTATGAATTTTTAGTGATGCCATGTGGGTTGACAAATGCTCCTACAGTGTTCATGGATCTAATGAATCGTGTTTTCAAGCCTTATCTTGATCAATTTGTGGTGGTATTTATTGATGACATTTTAATATATTCCAAGAGTAGCGAAGATCATGATAAACGTCTCCGGAGTGTTTTGCAAATTTTGGAGGAGAAAAAGCTCTATGCCAAGCTTTCAAAATGTGAATTTTGGCTTAGTGAAGTGGCATTTCTGGTGCATGTTGTGTCAGCTGTAAGATTCAAGCTATTGTTGAATGGAAACCGCCCAAAGTCCAACTGAAATAAGAAGTTTCTTGGGCTTAGCGGGATACTATAGAAGGTTTGTCAAAGGCTTCTCCATTATAGCCTCTCTTTTGACTAAATTTTTGAGGAAGAACGTCAAGTTCGTGTGGGATGATAAATGCCAATAGAGCTTTGAAAAGCTCAAATCTTTATTGACTAAAGCTCCTATACTTACTCTACCAACTGAAGGGAAAGAGTATGTGACATATACTGATGCTTCTCATCATGGTTTGGGTTGTGTTTTGATGCAAGAAGGGAAAGTGGTTGCGTATGCCTCTCGAAAATTGAAACCACATGAGTTGAATTATCCTACTCACGACTTAGAGCTTGCTGCCATAGTGTTTGCTTTGAAAATTTGGAGACATTACTTGTATGGAGAAAAGTGTCATATATTCACGGATCATAAGAGTTTGAAGTACTTGGGTACACAGAAAGAGTTGAATTTGAGACAGCGTAGATGACTTGAGCTTATCAAAGATTATGACTGCACAATTAACTATCATCGGGGTAAAGTCAATGTTGTTGCCGATGCTCTAAGTCGCAAATCATTTGCCGTTTTATCTCTAAGTCCTTTGCATTTGTTTCTTGAATTGAGATACATGAATGCTTGTCTTGCATTTAAAGATGATGGTTCTATTATTGCTAGTTTGCAAGTCAAGCCAGTTCTACTTGAACAGATAAAAGAAGCACAGAAATTGGATGAGAAGCTTGTGAAACTGATCAAAGAAGTTCAAAATGGAGAAAAGCTTGATTTTAAATTGAGGGAGGATGGTGTCCTATATTATCAAAATAGGTTATGTGTTCCTAGAGATGATAAATTGAGGAAACAAAATTCTAAATGAAGCACATACTTCACCATATACAATGCATCCTGGAGGCATTAAAATGTACCAAACCATCAAAGAACACTACTAGTGGAATGGTATGAAGAAAGACATTGCAGAGTTTATCTCTAAATGCTTGATTTTGTCAACAAATAAAGGCCGAGTATCAAGTTCCGACTGGTTTTCTACAACCCTTGTCCATACCAGAGTGGAAATGGGAGAGAATAACGATGAACTTTGTTTCTGGGCTCCCACACACTCAAAGAAATCATGACGCAATTTGCGTTATAGTTGATAGACTAACCAAGGGTGCTCATTTCTTGGCACGCAGAATGGACTACACACTTGAACGTTTAGCAGAATTGTACGTTAATAAGACTGTGAGGCTGCATGGGGTTCCTGTTTCTATTGTATTTGACCGAAACCCGAGGTTTACATCCAGATTCTAGACTAGCTTTCAAGCAGCTTTGGGCACTAGGTTGAATTTTAGTTCTTATTTCCATCCTCAAACAGATGGCCAATCTGATAGGGTAATACAAATATTAGAGGATATGCTTCGAGCCTGCATTATTGAATTTGAGGGTAGTTGGGACAAATACTTAGCCCTGATAGAATTTGCTTATAATAATAGCTACCAATCAAGTATAGGCATGCCTCCTTATGAAGCTTTATATGGGAGAAAATGTAGAACGCCTCTTTGTTGGAATGAGATTGGTAAAAGGAAATTGGTAGATCCTGAGATTGTGCAACAAACTGAAGATAAGGTAAAAATCACCAAGGATCGCTTAAAAATTGCTTCAGATAGACAAAAGTCTTATGTTGATCTTAAGAGGTGTGAGATTGAGTATCAAGCGGGCGATAAGGTATTCTTAAAGGTTTCTGCATGGAAGAAGTATATGAGATTTGGCCAAAATAAAGTGCTTGAGAGAGTTGGCCCAGTTTTTTATAAACTAGCTCTTCCACCTGAGTTAGACAAGATCCATAATGTCTTCCATGTTTCTATGCTTAGAAGATACCGCTCAGATCCATCTCATGTTCTTCCTATTGAATCTATTGAGGTCAATCCTGACTTAACCTATGAAGAAGAACCTATCCAAATCATAGCACGCGAGTTAAAGGAGCTTAGAAATAAGAGAATCCCCTTAGTGAAAGTCCTTTGGAGAAATCATTCTGGAAAAGAAGCTACCTGGAAGAGAGAAGCGGATATGCGAGTTCGATATCCACATTTGTTTCGGGACTAGTATAAATTTCGGAAAGAAATTTATTTAAGGGGGAGAGAGTTGTAACACCCTAAAGTTTTAACTAATATTTTCATTCTCGATTGAGCATCTTTATAATGAGGATAGATTTTACTTCGCACTTCCTAAACATGAATTTGACAATATATGAAAATTGCTTACTTTAGGTTGCCTTAATATTGAAAAAGAAGTTTCATGGTGTTGCTATGTGTAACACTTAATATCATTTTGATGAATAGTTATGGAATACATTAGATATTTAAGGTTTTGGGCTACCACCCTTTTTGTATTTATCCAAAGAATAATAGTTTGTGCAGCCACCTTTTGTTCATCCTAATCCAATGTGAAATATACTATCATCCTTGTAAGATATCCTTAAGGACCTCCTCTCATATTTCATTACTTCATGCCAAAGAAAACCCTTACCCTCTCTCTTTCTTATCAAATGAAACACTACATGATAACCATCAGAAATTTTCACTAAACCAACCAGTCAAACTAGTTCTTGATGAAGCTCAAGTTGCTCCTCTCTTTTGTGGTAAGTTACTAACCCGTTTTTACACTAGACAACTATTAGTGTTTTCTTCATATCTTCTAGTATAGAGCTTCTTTTTAAGTGATCCAAGATTTGATGGAAAGATATTTTATATCTCTATAACTTTTATTCAGGCACCAAAATCTAGTTTTGCTTTTATGTACCCGAATATGGATCATAAAGTACAGGGCAGGTGCTACCTAGATTTTCTGTTTTACAAACTCTCGCTATACTATTGTTAGTATATTTAGCATAACATTTTGTACGAAACTGATATTGGTATGATTCGAGAGTTCCTGAGTCCCTAAGACATATGTCTACGACTTTAGTGAAGACTATACAGTCTAGTTTGTCCGTTTAAATCTACAAACCTGAGCCACAGAACAAGACAGTGATACTGTCCAGAATTTCTATTTCAAATATTTAGGGTGATTTTCACTAATATCATGTTTAGTTTGACATGTGAAATCACTGAACTTATATAGATATTTGATTATGTATTTAAGGTATATATACCCTTGTAAAATCTAAGGGGAAGTGTTTGAGGAAGTGGACGGATTTGGTAGGTCTATGGCGTAGACGATTCGAACGTCCTCAAGTTGTGGTTAAACTATTTTTTGGTTAAACACCAAGGTTTGTGTATATACCTGAAGTTGTACTCTTTTTACTTGCTGGAATATTTTAAAATAACTTGAGCTTTTCTTTCCGTTATCTTCAGTTAATATCGTTGTATTCGTGTTAATCATGTATTGCAAGATCTCAGGGAATGTATCAACGATGATATATGGGATATCAATAATATCTCTGCATCAGTTCCCAATAAGCTGATTAATCACATTATCAGCATTCGTATTGGCAATACACAGATTAAAGATAGTCTTGTTTGGATTATTATTTCCAATAATATCTTCTCTTGTTCCTATGGTTTTAATAGCATTAGGAAAAGAAGGGATATTGATATTATATGGAAGGATGTTTGGAAGAAGAATGTCCCTTTTAAGATGTCATTCTTTCTTAAGAAATTTGGACATAATATTGTGTCCAGATGCTCTTGTTGTCTGTATCCAAAGAAAGAAACTATCTTTTCATTTTCTTCTTATTAGTAATATTGCTTTTTTGACTTAGAATTTCTTTGCAGGTCCTGTAAGAATTAAAGTAGTATGTCACTCAATTGCATACATTATGAAAGAATGGAGGAACACTCAAAATAAGAATGATATCCAAAGAAATTTATTTTGGAAGGGAAGTCTTGGCGTAACTGCTAAAGTTGCTGTCATGTGACCAGGAGATTACGGGTTCGAGCCGTGAAAACAGCCACTTGCATAAATGTAGGGTAAGACTGCGTACAATAGACCCTTGTGATTCGGCCCTTCCCCGGATCTCGCATATAGCGTGTAACGACCCGATCGGTCGTTTTGAGCATTTGCACTTCACTCGATAGTTTAAGGACATGAGTAGCTCCGTATGATGTATTATGACTTATATGAATCGTCGGTTTTGGTTTTCAGGTTATTCGAATCGACTTGAAAGAATAAATTTCATGATTTAAGCTTTAAGTTGGAAGAGTTGACCAAATTTGACTTTTGTGAACCCTCAATATACGTGTTATGTGTTTGACTTTTAGGTGACACACATACTAGGTGACGGGCGTGTGGGCGTGCACGGTGTGAAATGTGACTCCGTTATTTTTGTGGTACTGTGTAATTACCTGATCTTATCTGGAATCATGAAATCTCTACGTAATAGAGCTTTTGAGATGTGATTTATACTAGAAACCACGTCTAGGCCACATGCTTATTCTGTTGGGACCCACCGAGGTTATTGCTGTTGTTGATTATTTGCTTACATTGCAATTACATATTTAGTCATATGCATTCATTTGTATATCATATCTCAGCCTCTGTCACCATTTATCGATACATCACATCATCATTTTTGGGCTGATTTTCATGGCATTGTGAGCCCGAGAGACTGGAGAGATTGATGACTGAGTAAGGCCGAGGGCCTGATGGTAAGGACGTTTATGGGATCGAGCTGCGCGCCGCAACATGTTTTATTGATTTATGCCATGATAGGCTTGTTATAACGCTTGGGCTGAAGGAGCCCCTCCGGAGTCTGTACACACCCCAGTGAGCGCAGGTACCTACTGAGTGCCAGGGCCGAGCGATTGGGAGGATTGAGTGACTGGGAGGACTGAGTGAATTGATATTCTGAGAGTATGCATATGATTTTATCACTGAGTTGCATCGCATTGACATGCACACTTGATATACAGGCATAGAGATGCTTTTTTCCTCATGTCGTACGATATTGCGTCATTCATGACTTCAAATACTCATTGACATGTAGGCATAGGGATGTATTTTCCTCATGGCATTTGAAAATGAAACATCTTATCTGTTGTTGAAAAGTTTTTGGGGAAAAACCACAATTTTACAAAACGTACTCATATTTGGGTGATTTCAGTAAAAGATTTGGGTTCTCACTGATATACTTGAAAAGCAAGCCTATTTTTCTGGAATTGTGAACGAGCTGAGTATTTTATCTCTGAGCTACTTCTTTTATTACTTATATTATGTTGTTATGAACTGTTGTTGGCTATTGGTGTTGGACCCAGACCTGTGTTCTAGCTTGTCACTACTTTCAACCTAAGGTTAGGATTGTTACTTATTGAGTACATGGGGTTGGTTGTACTCATACTACACTTCTGCACCTTGCGTGCAAATATTGAATGTTGATGTTGCTGTGATCGACGGGAGCTGAATTTGAATGCGCACCTGCATTCCAGTAGTAGCTACCTCTTGTTCCTGGTAGCGGTAGATTTATAAAAATCTATTTATGTACATTTCGAACAGATGGTATATTTATTTCATACCAGCATTGTAAATTCTGATCTTAGAAGCTCATGATTTGTTTTACCAGTCCTTGGGAAATTTTTATATAAAAGCGCTGTATTATCATTTTTTATCTTAATAAATCTCATTAAATTGGATAATTGTTAATTGGTTTACTTGACGGATTGGGTTAAATGCCATCACGACTAAGTGGATTTTGAATCGTGACATAGCAGAAGCTTAATGCATCGGACTATTTTTTTTTAGTATGGAGAATTTACTCCTACTATTGCAAAATTAAGATACTGTATTTTGTTTTACTTGACGGTATACATGAAGAGGAGAGGGGCTACGACACTAGAATCAAATTTGCTCTCACAAGGAAATTTACAGGCCAAGAATCAAATTATGACTGTCAATATGATGAAGGTTACATTTTACCTTGGGAGTTGACTGATGACATCAATTACATGATATAAATTGCTCAACCCCTAAATATAGAAGTCCATCATTGCTATAGAGAAGGAAATAAAACTGATGATGCCTTAGTTGACTGATGTCAGGCAATGCCTCCTCCTCCATGTATTTACATTCTGGCTTTTGGTAATATACAGGAACGATGTCATGCCTCAATCTCTACACCATATAATAGTGACCAATTAATTATAATTTAATTTACTTTGCTAATTTTTAGGACTAGTTATTAAATACTAGGAATTAAGTGATAGAAATTCTATAATTTCGACGAGAATAATTTTTGTGTTGCATAAACTTCTTTAGTTCTTCAAAGTAGACAAGAAAACGTTGGAAAGGAAAAAGAAATTTGCGTAAAGTTTTTCTTTCATCTCTTTAATATCATATTATTAGAGTCCTATATTTCATATTACATATTTGTTATCGACTCTTTTTAAAAGTAATGTTTATTATGAACGTTTTTCATAATATATATAATTTCTGTAAGAAAGTCTCAAGTTTTTTTTGATATTTTCTTTTTATTTCTCGGTTGTGCATAAAAACATTTCTTTCCTATTCTGATTTATGTGAAAGAAAAGTTTTCCACCTCAACCCGATATCCCTTTATATTCTATTTACCATCTAGCTAAAAGTTGATTAATAAATGATATAATATTACTCTATTATGTCCATTTGTTTTTGTTATTCATATATAGGCACGAATATGTACAATAGTTTTATTATGTTCGTCTCCATAAGTCATTTTTTTTTAATTAATATACGTAAGAAGCTATATGCGACTATTAGAAAATATATAGAAATCTCTTTTTCATACTATGTTAGCTGACATGAAGAGCAAAAGAACGGCTATGGACGATAAGACTTTGTTATATAACATACAACTTTTGATGCATTTGAATGTAGAATCCGGATGCATTATGTGCTTGGATAGAGGAAGAGAGCCTCTTCAGAACAAAAAAAGAGTAGATTAATAGATCTATTTGCGGTAGTGATTTCTATTCTAATCTATTGGCAATAACGCGAGACAAAAAAAAACATATCTTATGTCAGTTGATTGATTATGTTTGTATATTCTATAATGAACTTAAGAATGCATAGCTTTTCAAAATTTTGTTTTAATTAAACGCTTAAATCTTCAAGGGTCATATGTTCTTGTTGAAACAAAAAAGGAAGCATGATATATAGCTTGTGAAAATTAAAGTAATAAAATTATAAAATCGAAATAAAATTAAGTTAAATATATTAATGGTGATGATTGAGAGCTTCTATCGGGCACATGCTCTTCCGTTATTAAGGAATTAGCTAAATAAGATCAATAATTATTTTTTTCAAATTTTTTAATACTTTTATTTAACTTTTATTTTATAACTAAAATATAGTTTTCAACATAAAATATATGAAATTCTCTTTAAATTTTGTATTCGTTGACACATGATACAGCTTTACGCGCTTACCTTAAGACTAATTCACTTAAGACAAAAAAAGAAAAGAAAGATGAAGGGCCATTTGTGGACAAAAATATTAGGTTCAAAATTAGCTGGGTCGGCCATTTTTTGGGGCGACTATTAGAGTTTACTCATATTTTAAATTGTAATGACAAAGTAGTCACTGATCCGATTAAATTAACGTATTTGCCCCTACCTAAATACAAAACAAAACTCCAGCAATTAGTACTGGAATTCGAAACATTGACAAGTGGAACCCAATAAACTATATTGGAAATCAAAAGTTTGCTAAATTTTCAAACCTAGGAATGATTCGTAATTTTCGAACTTTTACTAGTGCAAAATTCAGAAACAATTCATGGTTTTTGAATTTTCAATGTACTTCAGCAATTTAAAACCTTTACTAGTATAAAATTCGAATTCATGAATAATTCTTGATTTTTGAATCTTTATTAGTGCAAAATCTAGGAAAATTCATGAACAATTTATGATTTTTGAATTCACAACATACTTCAGCAATTTTAAATCTTTAGATACAAAATTCAGGATAAATTACTTATTTGAATCTTTACTAGTGTAAAATTCAAGAACGATTCTTAGTTTTTTAATTCTCATACTTCAACAATTAGGAGCTACTATTTCAGGTCATCAAACTCGAGGAACAATTATGTGATTTTGAACTTATAAGTCTAGTAACCATTTCTTAGTTGCTTAGATAGAAATATTTTTGTCCACATTTATATTTTCGCATTAGTAATGTGAGTATTTTATCAAAACAATTTAAAATACGACTAAATTCTAACTTAAAAGTGGTATAGCGGGTTTAAGACACGAAGCCAGACACGAATCCGACCCGTTGGCCCCATTTTCAAATCATAACGGAGCTTCTTCAATCACTCTTCTTCGCCTGTGAAGAAGTTCCTCCAAATCCACTTGTAAGTTCCCTTTCTCTCCTCTTGCTATATTATTTATCAATTTCTGAAAAATTGTCTTAGGAGTAACACACACACTCAAAGAGAATAAGGAATGATTAAGAAAAGATTCTTATCAAAACTTATACTCGGGTTCATTTACAATTGGAATTAAAGTAGTAATAGATTTCAGTCAATTAGCTGCACTGTTAATACAATTTTTATTCAATAGCAGCAAAGTATGTGTTTGTCTTTAATTCAAGTAATTGGGTTTCCCTTATATGGTTAGTGGGTGCAAATTTTGGCTAAGTGGTGAAAAAAAGAATATATTTTTTTTGATCACGGTGGTGTTCGGTCCAGCTTGCGGGTGCCAGAGGAGGGGTTCATTCTTTAAGGTTCTTAGTGTTGAACCTATTATATTGTTAAAGTTATGAATTCATACCTATTTATTTGTATTTTTAATGATTTTTTACTTATAAATTTGTACTCTGTGTTGAAATTACTGGGTTCGGATGAACCCACTGCTAAAGGGCTGCATCTGCCTCTGGAGTGCGCCTAGACTATTCTACGAGCTACTTGCTACTCCATCTGTTTCAATTTATTTGAACCCATTTGACTGGGCACGGAATTTAAGAAAAGAGAGAAATTTTTTAAACTTGTGGTGTAAAACGAGGCACATATATTTTGTGTGGCTATAAATCATTGCATAAAAGTAAATTGTTTTCAAATTTGGAAATGGGTCATTCTTTTTGGCACAGACTAAACAGGAAATAGGTTCACATAAATTTAAATGGAGGGAATACCTCTTACCAGCACATGTATCGGATAGCTCTGCCCACTAGGCTTAGGTAGATGTGAAGAAATCACTTTATATATATTTTTTTGCTTTCCATCGGGATTTTACAGCTTGTTTGGATGGTTATTACCTGTTTTATTGTATCATATTGTTACTTTAAATATAATGTTTGTTTTTGATTGTTACTTAAATTTTATTGTATCGTATCGTTTAAATCCGTCGTTACGTAACAACGAAAAGTCACTTTATGGAATGAGCGATTTGGTGTGGTCACGTCGTTTCCTTATTTTCTTTCATCTTGCCCTCTTTTATTATTATATAATCCTATTTTATCATTTACCCTATCTTTTTATATAATAATATTATCTCGTACCTTACTTTTTCTTTATAATATTGCAAGTTTATTTTTTATATTGTTGATGCATGACATCAAGAGACGACAGTAAACAATACAATCTATCCAAACGTTGTATACATCAAAATGATACAGTACAATACAATAATATATGATACATTATGAATCGACACATAGCAACTATCCAAACAAGCTGTAACCTGAGACCTCATGGTTCTCCTCCCATTTCATTGAAAAAATTATATTTTTTCTAGCATCCTCAAATAAACTGGATATTAATATATTGTTACCTTTTGTTTACCAAGGTTGTTATTGTTAAGAGACTTCATGTCCTTGTAGAGATATGTATGAGATCTAAAGAACCTCAAAAACATGTAGTTTGCCTTGAGCAAACCATTTCATGAGCTGTGCCTTAGTAATCCAATTGTTTAGTGTTCGAATGACATGGACCTAAACAGAGAGGAATAGGTGTAGAATTTGTATAGCCGATCCAACTAATATGAGTTCGAGGCATAGTTGATTGAAGGTTGTATATTTCTTCCTTAATTTCAATTTACGTGGCACTATTGGTTGATGCATTCTACTAATATTATTATTTTTTAACAAATATTACAAGTCTCAGGAATTTAAATTCATTTAACTATTTAAACTGAAAGATTTCTATTTTCTGTCAAACTAGCTTTCACTTATTACTTTAACATTTTCTTCTGCTGATGCATTTATAGTGCATGTGTCAAATTAACTAGTAAATTCGATGCTTAATTAAATGACCGCCAAAGTTTGGGTGGAGTAAAAACTAACGAGGCAATTGGTTTTTTGTCAAGCAGTGACATGTTAAATCCGAGATGCTTGGTTATGCGTGAGTTGTATCTTAACAGATTATATTTTGATTGGGGCGCTTATTTTCTTGATTATGGGATACTCCATGTGTTTAGAAGTATGACAACTTTTGATGTGATATATGTATTAGATTGATAGTAGATTTAATGTATGTTCTGTTGAAAATGGGATGCTTGTGGGATCTGTAATTGAGTAATGAGCTATCCCTAAGTGCAGCTTAACTGCTCAAGTATAGGTACTGGATAACTCTGCCTACCAGGCTTGGGCAGATAGTTGTATTGGGTACCTGTTACCTCCCTCTAGCATAAGTACTTGGTTAACTCTGCGTACTAGGCATAGGCAGATCGGAAGAAATCACCTTTGTCTCCGCGAACTTGAGACCTCATGGTTCTCGTCCCACTTTATTGGAAAAAGAATACTCCCTCCGTTTCAATTTATGTGAACTCATTTGACCGAGCACAAAGTTTAAGAAAAAAGGGAAGACTTTTAAACTTGTGGTGTAAAATGAGGCACATATATTTTGTGTGGTCATAAATCATTGCATAAAGGTAAATTGTTTCTAAATATGGAAATGGGTCATTCTTTTTGCACGGAATAAAAAGAAAATAGCTTCACATAAATTGAAACAGAGGGAGTGGTATTTTTTTTGTAACCTCAAATTAAGAATGTCGCATGAATTTAATTAGATTTGAAAAACTCCTTAATTCTGATCAATATGTCCATTATGGTTTTTGAGTTTAGGTTAGTGTTTTAAAGAACATCGGAATTGACATCTCTGACAATTATTGTATTATTGCCTTTTGTTTACCAAGGTTGGTATTCTTTAGAGACTTTGTGAGTTCATGTCCTTGTAGGGATATGTATGAGATTTAAAAGAACCTCCAAAACCTCTAGCTTGCTTTAAGAAAACCATTTTTTATGAGACGTGCCTTAATAGCCGCATTGTTTAGCATCCAAATTACATCGATGTAAACAGAGAGGACTAAGCCGATCCCTTTAATATGAGATTGAGGCATACCGATTGATTGAAGGTTGTATATTACTCCCACAGTTTTAATTTATGTAGCTGTCTTGTTACTATACTGATTTCATTAAGGAATAGTAGATTATTTTGATTGGATGTCGAACATCGTCCCCATGCCCAAGAGGGATGGACGTGTTCTTGTATGCATCTATTTTTGAAATATGAATAAAGGGCATTCTTGATTGATGCATTCTACTAAAATTATTATTTTAAACAAATATTACAAGTCTAAGGAATTTAAATTCATTTAACTTTATAAACTGAAGGGGAGCCTTGGCATAACTGGTAAAGTTGTTGCCATGTGACCAGAAGGTCACGGGTTCAAGCCGTGGAAACAGCCTCTTGCAGAAATGCTGGGTAAGACTGCGTACAATAGACCCTTGTGGTCCGGCTCTTCCCTAGACCTCGCGCATAGCGGGAACTTACTGCATCAGGCTGCATCCTTTAACTGTATAAGCCGAAAAAACTTATTTTCTATCAAACTAGTTTTCAATTATTATTTTAATATTTTCTTCCGCTGCTACATTTGCAGTGCATGTCGATGCTTAATTAAATGACTCCCAAAGTTTGGTGGGGGGAAAACTAAAGAGGCAATTGGATTTTTAATTCAAGCACTGACATGTTAAATTTGATTATGCTTGAATTATGCATGAGTTATATCTTAACAGATTATGTTATGATGAAGCGGGCGATAATTTTCTAGGTTATGAGATGTCCATTGGCTTAGATCTTCTTTTGAAAATGGGGTGCTTGTGGGATCCGTAATTGAGTAATGAGCTCTCTATCTGTGTAGCTCAACTGCTCAAGTATATCTTGTGTATTTATAATGAAAAGCTTTATTAATGGAGAGACGAAGAGGTTGTATAAAGAAGAGAAGATCTTTATGATGAAGCAGGGAAATCAAGATTAACTGAATAAAATGAATGATTTTCTTACTGAATTTGTCATTTATGAAAAGACCTTTATCTTTGTGCCACCAAAAAAACCAGTCTATACGACACAATTTCTAGAAGCAAGATCAAGTTCCGTATATGAAGATCTATGAAGGGCCTCGTAGTCCTATCTGAAGTTGAAGCCTTATAATGTTTTTTTTTTCCGATTAGTGAAGCCTTATAAGTTTGTAACATGGAGATGGTTTGGGAAAAACAAGTTGTCACCAAATATGCCATGTAAATGTTGCCACAGATAATGTGTCAGGAGCATTGCGAGAACTAATGGTAGCAGATTTTCCATAATGCCTTGTTAGGCCTATATGTCAACAACATGTCTGTCATATTGAGTCTTTCGTGAACGAGGGGACTATGCTAAAGATCTTACCAAGGGGCATTTGGTTTTCCAAATAAGTAAAGCCAAAAGGGAAAGCTATAGACACTCAAGACCAAAAGGGGTTAGCTCAAATTTTTCTGGGAGTTTATCTATGGACATGAACCTAACAAATGGAAAGGCGGCAAGGTCTTCTGCCTCACTGTTAAGGTTCTTGAAGATGAAAATCCAAGGGGTTCTCCCCATCTATGAAGTACAGAATTGGTGTTTGCTGAACTCGAGAAAGCTCACGAGAACGTTGATAATGTTACCAAGAGAAGAAAATAATCTTCAGTACCATGAGTCCAGTTTATGAGAGTTCTCTCTTTATTTTGTTCTCATTTTATCATAAAAAGAAATGTTCCTTTGATCAAAGATTGATAAACATTAAGTTATATTGACTAATATCTTTTGCTGTTTTGCAGATATATTATCCCAATAATCCCGGTTTCTGAAAAATGAGTTCTAGTTCTTGGCCTCTTTTATTTGACTCCTTAAGGAGCTTAGTGGAAACTCTTGAGAAAGCTAATACTGCTGATGTTTCCCTGGTTAGAGCCATAAAACAATGTTCCGAGACTTCAAGGTCTGTTCTCTGTCCTTCCTGTGTTGTGTTCATCCTTTTCTCTCCATCTTTTCCTCTTCCCTTAATCTTTACTTTTCAAACAAAAGACAATCAGTCTCATCACGTATCAAATTTGGGATAGAGGAAGCACTTGCTTAGTATTACTTACAATTTTCTCTTGCCATTGTTACTTCCTAGTTTTTCTTAGGGTTGCATAAACATTCACTTATTCATTAGAACAAGTTCTGTTATTTCAAATCCACCATGTTGGAGATTTTGATTGTTGATGTTTCTGATTCTTGTATCTGCCATCTTCTATTTTCAGATGTCTTTTGGCTGCAAGTGAAAGAACAGGTTTGTTAGCTGAACACTTGCAGCTGCTAAATTTCCTCCTCAGAATTGTTTCCAGTCTTCACCCCGAGGCAAGTAATTTGTCAAAATCAAGAGGCAAGAAAAAAATATCTGGTTATAACAGTTCATGGGAAGTTGAAATAGTAGCTTTTACTATGATTGATGAACTATATTCGAGATTTGCATCTTCTTTACCGGTTGATACTTGGGAATCAACAATTGAGGTGGATATTCTACTTTAGACTGCTTTGTGTGCTTCCTAAAATTTGCTTATAGGTTTTTATTTGGGAGTTTGTGTTGTGAATTTAGATCCTTAGACATATTTTGGAAATGGTGGCATCTAAAGGCCATATTAAGGAAGATGGAGCCACTGCCAGGTATCCTCTTATTCCTTTGCTTTTTATTTTTTGTTTACTTTCGGGGTACCAGGTAGAGGGTTGGGTTATTCATTCTTGGTTAGTATTTGCTTGTTTGTATCAGTGTTGTCAAAGGTGAAAAGCTATAAAAAGCGCTTTACGTCAATTGGGGCTTTAAGCTCAAAGCACAATTTAAGTGTGGGCTTTAGTTTAAAAAAGCGCAATGCAAGAAAAATTTAAAAACATATACGTAATTCTAGAGAAAAGTAACAAATTCATTCATATTGTTTTCCTTAACAACTAATACACTTATTTGCTGATTATATTTGTAGTCTAGCATTGCTCCATTCATGATAGAACTTATGGGCAATGGGGGGCACGTCTTGGTGCCTTGCCTACTGAACCGCAGCTTAAGAGCTTTTCTGAGCTCTAGGGCTTAAGCGCACCTTAAATGAGCCTCTGACAACACTGTTTTGTATATAATGTCTTGATTTTCTTATCAATGACATGGTGGCAGATCTATTCTCCAGGTTTTATACCTCACTTCTACATTGCCTGCACTTGGTTCTTACAGATGCCAAGGGATCGTTGTCTGGCCATGTAAGGACTGCATTATGTTGACGAGATTCTTGCTTTATTTTCTTCCCCCTTTCTTTGATAGACAGAGTCGATTTTTTTAATAGACTGCGACTTTCGAAGTTGTAATCCATGTACTTCTATTTCTTAGGT
Organism: Nicotiana obtusifolia; assembly: GCA_002018475.1. Classification (NCBI taxonomy): domain Eukaryota; kingdom Viridiplantae; phylum Streptophyta; class Magnoliopsida; order Solanales; family Solanaceae; genus Nicotiana; species Nicotiana obtusifolia. Next base: position 8,463 of record MCJB01029781.1, on the reverse strand, counting down.
GGCAGGCCTTGTTGTGGCTTTGAGGAATTTTATTCATTATGGCCTTACTAATAAATCACACGATATGTTTGCCATTGCTGATAAGAAGCAGATTACTTCTGTTAGCATGAAGCCAGATTTGGCTGAATCAACAAAATCACAAACGGGCCGATATAGGCCTCCTCACTTACGAAATAAAAGTCTGAAAAATTTTCAGTTGGAGGATGAGAAATCTCTAACACTATCATCTGATTCAGAAAACAGTGATAGTGATGGATCAGGGCGGGGTACTTGCAATACACCCTATGCTAAGACTAGATTAGCTGCGATCATCTGTATCCAGGTATTTCTGAACTAACTTCTTTCTTGCAATTTGCCTCATGGTCTCAATATTTTATATCCTGCTTGATCTTGTATGTACTGAACATCACATCAAATTCTAAAGTTGTCTTGTTTGAGATGATTCTGAAAGGTTCTGCTCAAGAACCATAAAATGCTGCAATAAGAAATGTACAAACAGTCAATTACAATGCGACAATGTTTTCGGTGCAAAGCAAGGATACTTGTAGTATAGGTAGCTGTCAAATTTATGAGATGCCAGTGGATGACCCGGTTTGAGTCATGCAAACAATTTTGTATATACTTCTGACACCAACTTGGTGTACAGTAATGAAATGTTTGACTTACTCCAAAATTGAAAATCGACATGGATTGACAGCGCAAATTCTTCTAAATATTAAATTGTATAGATAGCTGGAAATTAGAGAGATTCCAGTAGATCAATTGGTTTGAGTCGTATATACTTCTGACACCAACTTTGTGTGTAGTAATGGAATGTTTGACTTACCAAAAACACAAAAAAGAAAATGTACAGGTAATTTGACAGTGGAAATTGTATTCAGTTTTTTTTTTTTAATTTCTCACGCATATTCCATATTTATGCCTTTCTCTTATCCTCCTTGTTTCTTTCTTGGTGAACAAGTGCCAATATGTGCGACAGCCGTATTGCAGTTGGCCTGCTAATCAGCCTATTTTTGACAGTTATGATTTGTACATGTGCTTTTGTTTCACGAGGTCTTGGAGCAACAGTAAAGTTGTCTCCGTATGACCTATTGGTCACGGGTTTGAGCCGTGGAAGCAGCTACTAATGCTTTGATTAGGTTAGGCTGTCTACATCACACCCCTAGGGGTGCGGCCCTTCCTCGGATCTTGCGTGAATGCTGGATGTTTTCTGCAATAGGATGTCGTTTTTTTCACTTTTCTTTCACAAGTTAGCCAATGCAATGGCTCAAGTGCTTCAGTGAGACAGGGTGGTGGAGAGGAGGGTGCGATGTAGTGTTACTATTTCCAAGAACCAGTTCGGATTTATGCCAGGACGGTCTACTACAGAAGCCATTCACCTTATGAGGAGATTAGTGGAGCAGTATAGGGAGAGGAAGAAGGGCTTGCATATTGTATTCATAGACCTAGAGACGGCCAGTGATAAAGTCCCGAGAGAGGTCCTATGGAGATATATGGAGGCTAGCGGTGTTCCAGTGGCGTACATTATGGTGATTAAGGACATGTACGAGGGAGCGAAGACTCGAGTGAGAATTGCAAGAGGAGACTCATATCATTTCCCAGGGATCGGCTCTTAGCTCGTTTTGTTTGCCTTAGCGTTAGAGTTGCTGACCCGACACATACAAGGGGAGGTGCCATGGTGTATGCTATTCGCTGATGACATAGTCCTGATTGACGAGACGCGAGACGAAGTTAACGCTAGGTTGGAAGTTTGGAGACAGATGCTGGATTCTAAGGGTTTCAAGTTGAATAGGTCAAAAACTGAGTATTTGGAGTGCAAGTTCAGTGATGGGATGCATGAAGGAGTGAAAGTGAAGATTGGTACTCAAGTCGTCCCCAAAAGAGATAGTTTCAAGTATCTTAGGTCTATTATTTACAAGTAGGGTAATCGAAAGGAACTTACTAACAAGAGCATGTTTTAATCAATCATATATTTCTGGTTCTTTAGCATTACTATTTTGAAGATTAATTTGTATAACCGAGAGGAGTGCAATTAATTATTCAACTTGAGTAATAATATATATTTGTAATCGTGAGAGGCATTTATACATTTTTGAAAAATAGAAATTGAAGAATGATAATTCTACTATATAATAGAAATATTAAGTGAAGTCAGGATCCCAACACATTTTATTATATTTGTGAAAAACAAAATAATTTCTATAGCTCTATTCGTGCATTTTTAGTTAGTTAATTCACAACTCAACTCTTTCTGATTTTCTTAAACAGTAATTAAAACAAGAAGCCTCTGTAGAATAGATAAACCAATCTCTGTGGGTTCGACATTTTTCTATACTATTATTTGACAGAGTAGGAGTTAGAATTTTATATACGCTAGACACTCGTCAACGGCATAAAAAATTTGACGAGTGTCTAGCGTATATGAATTTTAAACTCGTACTTGTTTGACCAAAAAATATGATTCCTGGTTAAACTATTAAATTTATATAATTGAGAGGAGTGCAATTAATTATTCAACTTGAGTAATAATATATATTTGTAATCGTGAGAGGCATTTATAC